>JAOSBM010000008.1:21145199-21167215 GCA_027568955.1 Erythroxylum tenue
TATATAAGAGATTAAATAAATTTATTTAATTAAAAATAATTTATCTTTAAGTTTTATCTAATATGTAATTATTATCAATGATAAAAATATAACTACAATAACATTAACAACTAAACATGTTTTTGTTTGTATTTGAAAGAAAAACAAAAACAAAAAACTGAAAACTGAAAACCGAAAACGAAAACTGAAAATTATAACAGAAAATTAGAAGTGGAACCAAACAACCCTAAATTTTTTTTAAAAATAACTTTCGAGAATTAAAAATAAAATTTTTATAACTATTCGACTGTGAATTGGATACCGACACGAGTCTCCAACAAAGTCCATCAATCATAGTTAGATTCCTTTTGTGTCTTGGTAGGAACTAGATGACATCTATTCCACTGTTGCAGATAATGAAGCTAATTCTGATAAAGTAGTTCCTGGAAAAGCTAGTGCTGATGCTGGTCGGGAAGTGAACTCAAGCCTGCAACAACAACGGTGGCAATAACAACAGTTGCCTCAGGGAAAAGAACTATCAACGAAGAAAGTGTTTCCATGAAAAGGTTTCTCATGTAGAATGATAACCATGTAAATACTTGGGCTATGTAATTAATTCTGTATTATGCTTCAGGTGTCTGCTTTCTATTCTGCAGGTTGCTTCTCGTTTATTGCTTCTTCAGTATTTTCTTCAGAATTTCCAACTTAACATGTTTTCATGCCACTGAAATTAATCTGCTGCTGACTACCTCACTTCAATCTACAGTGCTTCTGGTTGATGAAAGTACCACGGGTCCAAGCACACCTCCATTTTCTTCAACCAAACAATAAACCTTCAGTGCCCAATTCTCCCCATGCTTTTTTCACATGCAAAGGTATAAAACCTTAAGAAAGCTGAAATTTTAGAATCTTTGATGAACGATCAAAATGAACTCATTGTATCTTTTCAGGCTGCTTCTAGACATAGTACCATTGGCATCTAGTTGGAGAACTTAGTTAAGCTTACCCAAACTATAGGGAAATGGGCCCTTTGCTAAGGTAAAAGATAAAGAATAGTGCTGTCCATTTGTTACTAAATGCAAATGCATATAACATTTCAGGTCAAAGCGGATTGGACCGTGAGGTTGGACAGTTTTTGTTGATGTTGGCAGGTACATTCGGAAACCTGTGTAGCCAAAAACCTGAAGCCAGAGCAAAGAGAAGTGCCTCCCGATGAGTCAAGATTCTTTGCCCATTTTATTATGTCTCTATCTTATTCAATAAATTTCAGCCATTTATGTTAGTCCGTATAAATCCGACATAAATAAATGATTGAGATTTATAGGATATAATAAAATGGATAGAAAATCTCGTCCCTCCGGACAAGAACCCCAACCATCAATCATACATAATTTACTCACAATTGATAGCTGCCTCTGGCTCTACCTAACCTCCTCCTTCTATTACCAACTAATACAGTAATTTGTCATGGAGAGAAAAAGTTGGTTGTGAAGAAGGAAAAAGATTATTAGTCTTTCATGTGATTGAAAGGTATTTTTATTTTTATGGGGACTCATTTTTGGTTTCTTTTAGGTGGACATGAATGAGATTGAAAGGGTGAGGCCCACACTTTCACATGAGCTCTGACAACGTGAATCGATGGTATCTAGTTACCACTAACTCCTGTCACTTTCAATCTTTAAACTTGTTCAGATTTTATATAAATGTAGCCCTTTCTTTGATTAGAATTCTCATTTGTTTAATGTACTTGTAACCCTTCATGTTTTTGTCTGCCATTTGCCAAGTCTTTCTGTTTTTGTAAGTCCTGCATGTGCCGTAGCTTTATCCTTACCAATGTTTTGTACCATGTTGTTTGTTGGCAGATGAGGAGGAGATGGTGACTAGTTAAGCAACGTAATGATCATTTTTCACTACATTACAAGTTTCCTCGAGCTGTTGGATTGCATATCTTTCGTTAGGTGTTGCCAAAATGCTGAATTAGACAACATAAATACGACACTGTCCGCTTATGGGAGGTTAGGTTAGGCAGTCATTTTCCTGTAACTTGCATGGCGATTTGAGCCTCTTTTCTCATCTGCAGCTTGGTTATCATTTATAGGCTGCAATCAAAGACTGGGAAAAGGTTACATGATTTGCATTCAACTTTTGCACGCATTTAATTAATAGAGCATGTAAAGGCTCGAGTTCATTCCCTAGCCATCTTTTCGAAAGCAAGATTCTCTTGGATTGTAGCTATACGTGAACGGAAGAGTAGTATTAGTAATGTATACCGTGAAGCTATCAGAGCTGCGGATTAACTAGTTAACTAGGACAATTTTTTGAACTTAGCATCTATTTGTTTCAAAACTCGCCTGTGAATTGTCTGTGAATTGTCTGTCTATTCTATTAGAGGATTTTTCGGGAATATCTTTCCCTCTACAAGTAAATTAAGATTTTGTGTATTTCTCTTGCTGTTAAAAAAAATTGTTCTCTCTTATATATTGATGTTATTTTTCTTCATTAGAACAAACTTATTTTTATTAAACAATTATGTATTAAATAAAAATTAAAAATAATTTATTTTAATCCGTTATATAATATGTGTTAACAAATTATTGATAGAATTCTTTTATTTTATTAAAATAAGTAATTTAAAAATTAAATTTTATTCATAAATTCATATTTTTAAAATATATGTTAATTATTGAATCAAATTTTATTTGAAATTTGATTATATTTATTAATTATTAAATAAAATTTATTTAGTTTAATTACATAAATAAATAAAATTATTAAGTAAAACAAATTATTCATAATTCTTTTTAATAATTAATTTAATTAAATAAATATTACATCAAATTGTTCATAAATTTATTAAAATTAATATATTAAATAATTAAATATATATTTTGTTTATTGCTCTCTTATCATCTAGGTATTGGTACTTTTCTACAGATAAAGAAATGATATATTTCGTTATATTTTAGTTTTAAAATATTTTTATTTTTATTTTTATTTATTTTATATTTATGTCGTCGTCATTATCATCATCATCATCATACCCCGAAGTCCTGCATTAAAGCAGGGTATGGGGGGCCAGATAGTACGCAGCCTTACCCCTACAATATAGAGAGGTTGTTTCCAGTAGGCTCATATGCATATGTGACATGATAACAGAGATGTAGGGCACAAGGAAAACAAAATACATAAAAATTGGTACTACTTTTAAAGATATATACCTGATGGTGACCAGAATCTGCTATTACCTGTTGCCTTGCCAATACCATCCTGTCTCGTTGCTGTCTGCGCTATGCGTCTTCCTGGATCAGTGCCCTGAGAGTGCGGCAAGCCTACGGTAGTATACGTCCAGCTTATAAATCGCCTCATAGACCTGAAAAAAAAAGAAAAGAAAAAAAACTATGGTATGTCATTTACTCTTATCCTATCGCGCCAGACTGTTCTAATCAGAGCCACTGCGGCGGTGAATGCCAGCTCTGACATATCACGCTTGATCACCTCCCTCCAAGTCATATAAGGCCTCCATCTCCTCCTTTTATAGTCAGTAAGGGTAATTCTCTCGCCACGTCGAACCGGAGCATCGCATGGCATCCGACTCACATGCCCAAACCACCGAAGCCTTTTCTCGAGCAACTTGTCCTTTACACTAGCCGCCTGTAGTCTAACCCTCACTACCCCATTTCGCACCATATCTCTTAGGGCAATATCACACATCCACCTAAGCATTCGCATTTCAGCTACCAACAATTGTTGCATATGTCTACGTTTAGTAGGCCAGCACTCTACACCATATAACATAGTTAGCCGAATCATCATTCTATAGAACTTCTCCTTGAGTTTGATAGGGACCTTTTTATTACAAAGAACACCTGACGCACTCCGCCATTTGACCCACCTAGCTTTAATACGATGTACTATATCATTATCGATATTACCATCTCTTTGGATGATGGATCCTAAGTATTTGAAACTCGATTTCTGTGGTACGATATCAATACCAATTGCAACCTCCGCCTCATGTACCATCTGACAACCCGAGAAGTTGCAATCGAGATATTATGTCTTGGACCTGCTCATTCGAAAACCTTTCGACTCCAACATTCTAACTTGGCATTTACCCCCTCCTTTGTCTCATCCATCAGGACGATATCATCCGCAAATAACATATACCACGATACCTCTCCTTGAATATGCTTAGTAAGTTCATCTAACACTAATGTGAACAAAAAATGGCTTAAAGCTGAGCCTTGGTGTAGTCCAACACCAATAGCGAACGCTTCTATGTCCCTTCCGATCGTCTGTACACTAGTCAATGCTCCTTCATACATATCCTTTGTTACTTTGATATAAGTGCTAGGGATGTCCTTTGTCTCCAGACACCTTCATATGAGTTCTCTAGGAACCTTGTCATATGCTTTCTCCAAATCAACAAAGACTATGTGCAAGTCCCGTTTTCGTTCCCGGTAGCATTCCATCAATCTCCGAAGCAGATGTATAGCCTCTGTTGTAGACCTACCCGGCATAAATCCGAATTGATTGTCTGATATCGAAAAGGCTCTCCGGATTCTCCGTTCAATTACCTTCTCCCACATCTTCATGGTATGACTTAATAATTTGATGCCTCTATAATTGTGACATTGTTGGATGTCTCCTTTGATCTTATACACGGGGATTAATCTACTCAACCTCCATTCATCCGGCATCTTGGTTGACTCAAGGATCACATTAAAGAGCTGAACTAACAATGCAGTACCGACAGCACCTAGTCGCTTCCATACCTCTATAGGGATCTCATACGACCCTTCTACCCATTTGCTCCCCATTCCCTTGAGAACCTTTGTAATTTCTCCCTCGGTGATCCTCTCCCATGTGTTCCTGTTTGAATAATACCTCGACACAAAGGGTTCTCCTAACTCTAAGTTGACCAATACGGCTTCGTTATAGAGGCCATAAAAGTATCTCTGCCACCGCTGTTTGATGGCATCGGCCTCTGTGAGTACTTGTCCTGCTTCGTCGTGGATACAACAAATGCGATTGAAATCTCCCGTCTCACGTGCCCTATCTCGTGCTAACTTGAAAATTCTTTGTGCTCCTTTGGTCGTATCCAACTCCCTGTACATAGCCTCGTAAGCTTCTCCTCTAGCCACTGCGATAGTCTTCTTCACTCTTTGTTTTGCCAGTCTATATCGAACTTTGTTAGTTACACGCTCCTCCTCGGTAACACTTTCCAACAGATCTTTAAAAGCTTGCTTCTTCAACTTTATCGTCCCTTGGACCTCTTCTGACCACCACCAAGATTGCATTCGTCCTCTTCCCTGTCTTTTAGAAACCCCTAGGAGGTTTGTGGCGGTCTCTCTAATCACGGGGGCTACTCCCTGCCACATCTGATTGCCATCCCCACTCACCGCCCAAGGTATATAATTCGTAACTTGAGTCCTAAAAGACCCAACCATGTCCCCGTGTAGTCTCCACCACCTGATTTTGTGGAATCGTTCAGTAAATCATTGTGACCTCCAGCCCTTAATTTGTAGATCTATAACTAACAATTTATGTTGGGTGGATAGGCATGCGGCCGGAAGCATTTTGCAATCCTTGCACCACGATCTGGCCCTTGTCCTAATAAGGATATAATCAATTTACGTCTTAGTTGTACTACTCTGAAACGTTACTAGTTGCGCTTCATTTTTCTTAAACAAGGAATTTATAATGATTAACTCATGAGCGATGGCCATGTCCAGTAAATCAACCCCACTGTCATTCCTAGAGCCATATCCAAAGCCACCATGACTCCCTGTGTACCCATCTGCGTCCGTCCCCATATGTCCGTTGAAATCCCCTCTTAGGAAGAGCTGCTCAGTGTAAGAGATTTGTTGAAGCACTCCATCCAGCGCCTCCTAGAATGTACGTTTTTGTTGATCATCTCCACCAGCGTGAGGGGCATACGCACATACTACGTTGAGAACCATACTGCTTAGGACAATTTTTGCCACCATTAACCTGTCGTTGACCTAAGTGATCTCCACTACCCTGTTCACTAGTCCCTTATTCACTAAAATACCTCCCCAATTCTGTTTCCACGGACTACCCGAATACCATAGTTTGAATCCCCTATCTCCTTTGCTTTAGCTTCAGCCCATCTAGTCTCCTGAATACATGTTGTTTGTATCTTATACTTGTCTAAAATCTCTACCAATTCCAGAGATTTTCCCGTGAGAGTACCCACATTCCAAGAGCTTAGTCTTAGTAAATCATCACCGACTTTATTCTTGCTAGTTGAACATCTGCATTCAGTTACTCTATCAGGAGGCATCCCTCTTTACCCTCGAGAGCCGAAACAAACCGACCCTCCCACAAAAATAAAGGAATAAAAATATAATAAATATAAAAGGAGATTAAAATTTTATAAGTAAGTATTATTGTATATATATATTTTAAAATATATATATAGATAGAGATATGAATTTAAAATAATAATAGCAATAAAAGAATAATAATAAGAAGAATTGTAAGTATATAAATCAGAGTAGTAATAGAAGTTAAAAAGAATAAATAGAATACTTAATGATGGAAAATTCTAAGACTAATACTAATAGCCTAAGACTAAAAAATAATCTACGGGCAACAATAATACAAACAAATAAATAAGAAATAAATAATAATACTAACAATAAGAAAAAGTAATTAAAGCTAGTAAGAGAATAGTAATTATACCAGTAATATTAGCACTGGTAAAAGTACTCGAGACTCAAGGTATAGGGAAAATCAATGCAAATAATACTAAAATACTAATAATAAAAATAACACTAATAGTATAACACTAATAAGAATAATAATGATGAAAAATTAAAGCTAGTAAGAGACTCAATACAAGGATAATACTAGTAAAATGATAACAATTATAATGATAAAATAATAATAATAGAATAAGCTGACTAAACTACAAAAAAGGAAAAAGAAACAAGGAAAAAGAAAAAAGAAAAAAAAAGTTGAATAATCCAATAACGTGAATAATAAGACTAAAACTAAAGAAAAAGGGTAAAATAAAAGGTAAATATATAAACTCAATATAAGGCTAACAATAGAGGAATAATAAGAACGATAATAATAATAAAAAAAGAAAAAGTGACAATATTAATTCGAAAGAAGATAAAGTATGAAAAAAAATTCAAATCAAAAGACAAAGGATTGGGCAGTAGTTTACAAAAGGTCCAAGCACGATAGTCTATGGGAAGGGCAAGTAGAAAATAATGCAAGTTGGAAATCAACAGGAAAAGAAAAGGGACACGCTAGATATAACTAGTGATGCAGAAAGCCTCAACCACAAATTCTGCTCTAGAAGGTTTTGACCAAACGATGAAGAGCTGAGATAAAATAAAAGGAGCAGCTACGGTATGTATAAATATCCTCAAAAAACGTCTACAAGGCAACCAACGGTAAAAAACGTGAAACGGTAGGCCGCTTTTGGTGCTGCACAGCAAATTTGTCAGACGACTCAAAGAAGGTATATGTCAGACAAGAAATGTTATTGAGAAATGTTATTAAGAGACGTCAAGTAAGACAAAATGGTGAAAAGACAAGAGTAGGGAAAAAGCTCTGTAGAACACTGAAGATGACCGCCAAAAATACGCCGGAAAATCCACGAACTTCCTCCCTTCTACAACTAATGAACAACCACCAGTACGCAGAACAGAAACTCCCAACTAAGAAAGGAACCCCATTACCAACACCAAATTTATGCGCATAACTCAACACAACATTAAAAAGAAACATCTAACAGATCCAAATAAACAACATAAAAGCACAAAGTGAACACTGCACACCTGGGAAACTAGCTGTGACGATGTCTACGTGCCCTGCATATAATACCACAACAACAAAAGTAACTATTACCTTCACCTAATGGAGGATCTCCGAGCATATGTTGTCGACAAAATGTATTGGATGCATTAACTTCAGCACTGGATCTTGTCATATACTGAGGAGACGCTTTCGGTTGCTTGAACTTGCGCCACCAACCTTGAGAAAGCTGAAATCTCATTTCCTCTCTTTAGAATAAGCGTCACGTCAATGGCGACCCTTGCTGTTGATTCCAAAGAAACCAAAACTTGTTTTAGTTTGCGACCCTAAGTCCTATGCCACCCATCGTCGAGCCTCTCTCCATTTCAGAATACGTGCTCGCTCTGCTACCCTCTATTATGGACACTAAGAAACCGAGCTCTGGTACTTGCCTCAACGCCGATATATAATCACTTTGATCCAGACGTGTAAGAAAAGAACTCGTGTTCAGGGGCTAAGGCAGGCATGTTTGAGATGGGAAGACCCTCATGTGTGGCTTAACTGGCTCAGGAGAAGCTCCCGACATTCCTCGTGTAATTTAGCTCCCGACATTCCTGGTACTTGCAACAGAATACCAATGATTATTCAACTTTCTCGATTGGGCGAGTCTTTATGTATTTATTGTAATTTTATTTACATCATTTTTTAACATGCCAGATTTACTTATTTACTCTTTAACCGGCATTACTCTTTTATTGTCACATCTGCATGTGGGTCACTGGAAACAACCTCTTTATTATGTAAGAGTAAGACTACGTACTATCAGACCTCTCCAGATCCCGCTTTATTACAGAAATTCGGACTGTATGTGATGATGATGATGATGATGATATTTAGTTAATAGTAAATTAGACAATCAAAATAGAAAAAAAAATATTTTTTATAGTTTTCATAATTTTTAAAAATTGAAGAAACTAAAATTAAAAAAATAAAAAATTTACTAAAATTAAAATTTTAAAATATTTTTTTACTAAATTTGAAAAAATCAAAAAATAAAAAGAAACAAGCATTTAACCGTTTCCAAGCGTGACTTGATCGCCATCCAAGGAATAGAGGCAAAGTTACAACTCTTAGTTGAATGGACTCTCGCAATTAGGGTATAGCCAAATTCCCGACTAAAGTGAAGCTCAGTAATACACCTTTGATTGAGGAATCATAGTGAGGTTTCCTGTTGAAAGTGAAAGGAACCTGGCAACATCACCGACGAAATGAGGTGTATGATCACGGAAAACACCTAAATTGGCTCTCTCTTTCAACAACAACAGGTATCATTTATTAACTAAGCCTATGACCATGACTCCTGTTGTTTGCTTCTTCCAAGAAAACCTTTCTTATTTTGGCGATAGGACACCGTTTCAATCATTGTGGTATGTTCAAAGCTAACAGTTCCACGAGATTACTTTACTCTTTGAACGGTTCATATCACTTGTTCGGGATTAGAGGTTACCAAGTGACCATGCATAGCAATAAATAAGGAGCCGTCGAATACACCAGCTACGTTCAACATGTGAAATGGGTGCATAAGTGATACTCTCAATCATAAAATTATAATGAAATATGCGAACAACCAATATTTATCGAATTTGAAACAAAGTCAGAAGAAATGGTTCGATCATCTTATTTTTCTTTCTTGAACCGAAAGATCCATGAATTGGGATCCTAATGCATATGGATACAAATGGTCTAATGAGAGCAATAATATTTTGAGATCTCTCTTCTAATTCAAAATCGTGGTATAACGTGTACCTGCCCTCGTTCTGATCACGGAATAGGTGAAATAAATCAAAAAATAGATTTTTGTTCAAGAAAGAAATCATATAAAAAATGTCCATATCCGGTTCATCTTTCAGAACCATATCACATCCCGAATATGATGAAATAGGATGAATTGAGACGGTATTTTGTATTAATTAAATTTTAATAATTTATTATAATCATCTTAAATTAATTCAAAATATATTTAAAAGTTAAGCCAAACTATCATATTAATGACATTTGATTAGTTCTTGTTTAATGTTTATATTATATATGTTTTATTCAATGTTTGTCTGATTCAACAATGAAAACTTTAAACCAGTTAATTTTTTAGTTCAGTTTTCAATTTTTCAGTTTGACTTAGTTTAATAATTTTTGCTGTTAAAAACTTATCAATTTAAATTAATCAGCCAGTTTTTATAAACAAATCAATTGTATAAACTAAACAAAATAATTAAAATTTAATTAATTGTCTCATTTTTAATTAAATTTTAAATTTTTATGAGTAAGGACAAAATTTTAATCATTTTTAAATTCTTCAATTTTTATCTGATTTTATGACAGTATAATTCTAATTGAACCTTTTAAATTTTAAATATCTTGTCTTATCATTTTAACTTTTGAAATTATCGGTCTTATCTTTTTTAATTAAATTTTAATATAAAAATTAAAATCAAAAGGAGATATTTTAAATTTAAAAGATAAGAGAAAAATATCTTTTACCCTAATTTTACAAGGAAAAATCAAAGCGATTAATGGATTTCACATTAAAAAAAACCCAATAATTCAGGTTCCAAAGTACTGAGGCTATTTGGTCTAGGTTCCAAAGTAATAATATAATAAATTTTATTATTATTATAAAATTTAAACTTATTATTATTATTATTATTATTATTATAAATTTTAAACTTATTATTCTTATTATTCTTATTATTATTATTATAATGATGATGATAATAATAATAATAATAATGATGATAATAATATTATTATTATACGAAATTAATTATTTTATTATTATTTTATTATTATTATTATTTATTTTTATTTTTAATTTTATTATACGAATTTAATTATCTTATTATTATTATTATAAATTTTGTAATAATAATAATAATAATAATTATTGTTGTTGCTGTTATTATCTTTCATTCCTATTAATGCAACAAACTAAACAATATTATTGGTATTAATACAGAAACTTAAGTTACAAATCAAATATCATTTTTTTTTTTTTTTCATTCTCATTCTCTTGACTATTATACTTATATTCATATTTAACTCTGTGCTCAAACCAATCGTCTCCTAATTTTACCAGAAAAAATTAAAGCCATTAATGGATTTCACATCAAAAAAACCCAATAATTCAGGTTCCAAAGTACTGAGGCTGCTTTTATTTTTTTTGGTCTAGTCGGAGAAGAGTCAATTATTCAATACCCCACATTACCTTTTTTTCTGTTTCTGGAAAAGAAAGAAAGCTAATTGGTCAAAATCTTATTATATAGAGATGAATAGATTTAGTCTCAGTAAAATCCTGCACAGAGATTACATCACAAACTAGTGAAGGAGCTTAGTCAGCTGAAACAGCAGAGAACGTGCAGTTTATTGTCTACTTGTGAGTATGGGCAATCGGATTATAACAAAAGCACAACCCTACACTGCACAGTGCACTCATTTTACAGTGCCTTCACCTTTTCCATTTCTACAATACCACAACCACGCCGAGTCTTAGTTTAGTGGACTGAATATCAACTATCTTCATAATCGTAACTAAATTTTGCAATAAAATAGAGTCTGAAAAAACCTAATAATACGCAGTTTTATTTTTATATAATAAAAAGGTTGCTTTAACTTCAAATATTAAAACAAAAAAAATCATTTTCATGTTTATGCAAAACGCAAAAATAATCAATTATATTTTGTGGTTTAATACTCCAATCCCAATTTTTTGAATTGCATAATACCCTAGTAATAAAATTTTGGGTAGTACGAGTGAGTCATGTATTTCTGGGGGCAATCGCCTTACGAATTGGTTAGCCAACTATAGCTATCGTCTACCTATAGAAGTTCACTGGTTTTGTGATGTCGTTGAGAGTTTGTCTTCATTACTGATTGCAGATTCTGTTGGGATTTTCTTGCCCCGTGTCACTATCATGTAGTTCTCTTCTCTGGGCTTACATCCCGTTTCTTCAACCAAAAAAAAATATTTAAGTCAACTTATTTCGTGTATATGACTCCTCATTCTATGAAGGTCGTCAATATATGCAGTTTTTTGTTTTGTAATTTTTATAAAGAAATTATTTTCGTGATTCGAACTCTTATCACTTTATGATCAATTTAGTAATTTTTCAAATAAAATCTTTTGAATTTATCCATCTAAAAAAAAGAAACATAAATATTAATTTTAGTCAAAGCCATTTAAAATATTGGATAAAATTGCTTAAAATAGTTCATTTACTTGTCCAAAATCTTATAGAATCTAGTGCTACATAACCAACCTTCCAAATGATATTAACAAAATCTGTGAATCCCTCTAAACTAGTGGAATCTACAACAATAAGGGAAATTAATTTAGAAAATAGAGAAGTTTAATTGGAATGTAATATTTGTCCTATTTAAAATCTCTCCTCCAATTCCTAGTGCACTAAGATTGAGTTTATTCTATTATCTGCATCTCTTCAAGAGCCATACCAACACGCTTTGCACTACTTTTTGTCTAATCTTTGATTAAAAATTAATGATTGAAAAATTGAATAAGTTCGATCGATTTCATTGTAAAAATTTTGAATCGTTTAATTTATTTTTAATTTTTCGGTTTAATTTATTTTAATAACTTTTTGGTTTGATTTATTTTAATAACTTTTATTGTTATTAAATAATTTTTTTTAATTAAAATTAAAATTTTTATTGTCTCTTTCGATTTAAGCCTTAAACCTTCTCTAACTTCCGGTTTAAAAATTACATGTAATTGAGGGACTTTTTTTTTTGTTACAAATGAGAGAAAATTAAACTATCTTATAAAAGAAATATTATAAGTATCAGCTCAAATAATTAAAGAAAGGACGTCAGGAATCTTCTCCTAAATTTAAAAAGTTGAAAAAATATTATGACCTAATTTAACTAAACAATATGATATAAAATTACCTTTACTAAATATATAATAGAACAAAGCCGATTCCGGGTAAAAACGGATAAAAGAGGTCATTTTGAGTTTGAGGCATGCGAGCCCGCTTGTTTCACTTTGAAACCCTACTCTCGAAGTCTTCTTATGTCATTCTTAAATATGGTTTTTGGCTCAGACCAAGTAATAGAAAAACAAAACAAAACATCACAACCTCAAAAGAACAAAAACCAAACCAAACCAACCCCACATACACACTCCACACAAACATACACTCTCTCCTCCTACTTCTGTCCCTGTCCCTGTATCTGTATGTGTTTCTCTCACTAACTTTGTCTCTCTGTAAACCACAGCAACCGCTCCTCCGGCATGGATCTTTCCGAGGCAACCAACTTGTTACTTTCAAAGATCAAAACTTTGGACCCTGAAAATGCTTCTAAAATCATGGGTTGGATTCTGATACAGGGACTCAGTGACGCTGATTTGGTACGCTTAGCGTTTGGTCCAGACACCCTTTTACAGGATGTGGTTATGAAGGCCAAAACTCAGGTAGGATTTTTAGCCAACACCTTTTCTTCATCTTGTTCTACACCTATCTCTCCATTAAATCCCATCTCCAGGCCCAATAATAGCAGTAACCCATTTTCGCTTTCCTCCCCTAGACTCACTGGAAGTGGTTCTGGGAGTAGTTCTTTTGCTGATTTTGGGAAAAACCAGTTACTACATTCGAGAACAGTTCCTGGTATACTATCCGACTATAGTAGTAATAACCCCATTAGCACAAAGTCGAGTCCTTTTTTATCCTATGATAATATACGTTCTGGCTCTGTTTTAGTACCACCGTTTTCTAAGAATGTTGGCAATAATATCGGCGGATGTGACAATTTGAACGGCGATATGTTGGATGAGTGTCATTTTGGTGATTATCTTTCGTTTCTTGATGAGTCCTCTTCAAGAAATGAAGAATTTGTGGACCAAAGGGGTCAGTTGGGTACTTATTCACCGGGAAATGGGGATGCCCATTTGCATAGGAGAAGATTTTCGGAGAGTGATGCGTTTTTGGGTGTTGAAGATGAGAGTCTTGGAAATGGTTATAGACCTTGTATGTATTTTGCAAAGGGATATTGTAAGAACGGGGACAATTGCAAGTTCATACATTCTGGTTTTGGTGATAATGTTGAAGTGAATGTTGGTGGTGTTATTATCGGTTCACCGAGGGAAATGGACAGACTTTATCTGCATCAACATGAAGAGATGCTGAGAGTAAAGGCTGTACAGCACCAGCGTCGATTGGCTTACAACAAGTATTTGAATTTTCTGTTGCAGCATCAAAGTGACACCCAAAGGTAAAAACTTTGGTTTTCGGATTTGTTGTTTACTTTAATTTGGGGATCCTACAGTTTGAAGTTGTTGTCTTCCATATAGATCTTTCTCTCGAACTTGTTTGGGCATTTAGAGTTGGTAAATTTTCGTCTTGCCTTCACTTAGGTGCAATATGATGCAGTTTTTATTGCGTTTCCTAGGACAAGCCCATTATATCACCTTGGATTGGATTAATGATTAAGTTTCTTGTGTATCTGGAAAAAGTTGCCAGGGAACGCACTGGTGAACGGTCAGAAAATGCTGCTCAACCACTTTTATTGACGCAAACTTTATATTCAAAAATTGGAAATTTACTTCTGGTTTTATTTGTTGTTTGGCTTTATGTGAGTGCTGTTTGAGTAGAAATGCAGAAAAAAATCTACACATTTGTGTTATTTCAATCATCGGCCTTTCTAAAATCAAATTATTCATATAGTGTTGCTTTGTCTTGATTGGTAATTATTGTCTGGGTGTTTGCTCGATTGTAGACTGGGGACAGCAGCAGAAGCTATAATGGGAGATGAATTCCACAAGGTTGGGCGATTTCATCATGAAAGGAATGACCTTTTGGCAATGGGAATGATAGAGAAGGCAACTTCAGCTTCCAGACAAATTTACTTGACATTCCCAGCAGACAGTACTTTCAAAGATGAAGATGTATCAAATTATTTCAGGTATACTACCTCAATTTCTGACGATGATGCAATCTTAGTAACATCATCAACTTGGTTGGACATGTAGTAATGAGAAACTAACTGTTCCTTACATCTGCAAAATGATGAAAGCATGTTCCCAATAAAGTGATGGAACTAAGTTAAAAATAATGACACTGACAACGTTTAGTCATGATAAATCCAAAATAGAAATAATCACAGCCAACTGCATTGAACTTATGTTGGACCAGTGGCTTCCTATCACCTCTAATTTCTGATAGTGATATATGCTAGATGCCTTGTTGTTTTGGGAATTAATTTTAGGATATCTACATCGCATATGAAGTTGTACTTGACAGATTTTGATTCTTTAATTCCTTATCCATGAAAAATGCTTTTAAAATTCTGGCTTCTGTAATCAGGACTCGAATGGTGCATTTTGGAGCAGTAATATCCATGCTTTTTGTGCCCTTTTTTCCTTTCAAGAAGGTTACCAACGTGTGCAATCTCATTCTTGCTCTATAAGTGACAACTGTTAATATCTAATTTGATGTTTGGCAGGATAGGGGGTTCTTGTCTTTAGATTTTTTCAAAACTTCTCCTGATCTTTTATGCTTCCAGAATTATGCATCTGTAGTTGCCATAGCAGTGTCTGATCTCATTTCTGGTTGTTAAAAAATGGATAGTAATATTAGCCTGAAAATAGAAATAAGAGTGTATTTGAAATGAAGAACATTGCTCTATATCAGAAATCTACACATGTTATCTGCTTTACTGCCATCTGCTTGAAAATTGCATTTCCTAGTATTTTCTGGACTTCTTAATTTAGTAATTCTTTATATGGGTGTAGCAAGTATTGGTTTTGTAGATGAAGGAAACTTTTCATGCTAATTGTTGTCAATATGGAAGGCCAAAAAGCAATCATAAGCTCTCAAACGTTTTGTTTGTGTATCTAACAAAGTGTTCTTTTCCTGCTAGCACTTTTGGACCTGTACAAGATGTCAGAATTCCTTACCAACAGAAACGAATGTTTGGATTTGTTACATTTGTTCACCCAGAAACAGTGAAGATTATATTGGCGAGAGGGAACCCTCATTTTATCTGTGATTCACGCGTTCTTGTCAAGCCATACAAGGAGAAAGGAACAGGAAGAATTCCAAATGAGTACGACTTTCTTTCATATTCATTGTTCCTTTTATCTGTCTTACCATTTCCCCTGAGAATGCTTCTAATGCTAATTGAGCAAACAGCAGGAGGCAACAGCATGTCCAGCAACAACTTCTGGAAAGGACAAATTTTCCACTCTGTTCTAGCCCATCTGGGCTTGATTCTAGAGAGCTGTATGATCTTCACCTTGGTGAGTGAAAATAAACATTCTGCAATTGTTTATTGAGAATCTTTATGTTTTTCCTTTAACTTTTTTTATTACTATGTCTTAGCTTGTTATATTTTTCTTTTGTCTGCAGGTACTAGAATGCTTTATAATAATCAGGAGATGATCTTGAGAAAAAAGTTGGAGGAACAGGCTGAATTGCAGCAAGCAATTGAACTCCAAGGGAGAAGACTGATTAACCTAGAACTACCTGAGGTGAGGGGAGATTACATTAACCGTCACCAACGCAGTCTCTCTGTTGGTACTCCTGTTTCGTTGCCCACTAACAATGCCATCGATCAAGATACTGGTTTTAAATCTGATGTAACATACCAGGAAGCATTAGGAGGTTAGCGAATTAGTGATTTTGTTTAAAACATGTTTTGTTGTATTCCAAGGGAGGAGTGTTGATCTTGCTAATTTGTTGAATCTGAATGCAGAGAATGTTGGTAGTGTTGCTGCTGCTGCTGTATCATCTACATTTGCTGCTGATGAACAGATTCTTGAGCAAGATGTGAATGCAACTTGCTTTGAGAAAAATAGTGTTTTGACTATCAAAGATGAGGTCATCAGCTCCGATGGTTGTGATGTCCATAAATGGTATGGATCCTCATCTTCACAAGGCATTTCTCTACCATAGCTCCTTTAGGCCCTCTGGTACTTCCCTTGTTTACCCCTGTTTGCTTCTCTTTTCCATGTTACTCATTCATGCCCAACTTTTTACAGTCATAAGGACAATGTAGACCAAGCTCTTCCTGATAGCCTTTTTGCTTCTCCCTCAAAGTTATCTAAGAACCAGCAGCCAGCCCTCCTCCCAGATTTAGCAGAAATCAAAGAAGCCCCTAAGGTCTCTGTCGCATCATCGTCCATGGATCCTGTTACTTCTACTAGCAAGGGGACTTCTCAGTAGTTGTCTTACAATTTACAGGGTACTGCCCGTTAGCTGCCAGAGTCATAACCTGCATTTTCCATTTGTCTAGTCTAGTTGGAAAGTCTAGTCTTGACTGGGAGATGCCTTACGCTTATGGCTTTGATTTCAGGTACTTAGGTAATAAAAGATTAGTGTGGCCAGGAGATACTTAACTTTGCTAGGGTAAGATATTATTGATTCTTGGAAAGACCCATACTTCTCTAAGTTGAACAATTCATCAATGATGACACAGTTTATTTTTGTCCTTGCAGAAAATTAGAGCACATTCAAGGAAGAAAGGTCCTGTAGAGATGTATAGCCAAAGTATACCTGCACTGAGTGGTAGATCTGTAGAGACTATCTCAGCAAGATTGCCATCTTTGTCATCATCAAAATACAATACTACTAACATACATAATGGACAGGTGGACTAATTTTAGTACGGTTTTCATCTTCTTTGTTACTTGTCGCCCATTTGTAGGTTTATGTGCTGGGCCACAGACTAACATGATCCTTGTTACAATGCAAGTTACACATCTTTATGATATATTACCATCTATTTCCTTGAGTTATTACACACTAAATAGAACTCACGTGTAAGCACTGAGGTCATAGCTCAATGTACAGCCTGCAAGGAGAGACCACGCGGTTCTTAGTTAATAAAAAGATGCAGTTTTGGTTGCTATGATGATTGGCAAATGGAAAGCACATGGCAGATGGAAGTGGATTAGCAGAACTGAGCGTGCCACATTTCTTCCCAATCCATCTCTTTTTGCTTTTTACCTGTTTATAGTTATAGTTTTAACCACATTGGAACCAGTCCGTCAGATGCAGATGGGGCAAAGTTAGCAGAAAGGTAAAGCAGTAGCAGAATGTTAGATGAGAAAAGGGTTGGTTGGTTTAAATTGGTTGTTCCCTTTTGTGATCAATCAGTGGAAGGGAGTCATACTTTTCCAGTTAGGGGACTTGTTTTGTCTTATTTTATTTCATTTTTCGAGGTCCACATGTGTCTTGTCACATGGGTTGCTGACATTTTTATAAAAGATGGTGCCAGCCAGGGGGTACCACACTCAATCACTCCCTTCCTTTTCAACTTATTGAAATGCTTGTTTTTCCCAGTCTGCTCTGTCTCTGTGCACTGGTCCCGGTGTTTCTGCAATTAGTTTAGTTCTTTGCCTCTCCACTCTCCAGTCTCTACCCTTGGAATTTTGCCTGTTCACTTAAATCCAATAACATGTAAACAACAATCTACTAACTACATACACCACATCAATGACGTAGCTCTTGGTTTTCTGTAGTGCTTTACACTTCATTAAAGTTACAGAAGACAATGATAGGCAACAGGGTAAAAAGAAAAAGGTAACAAAGTTAGACATCAACGTTTTTCTGTTATCCCAAGTTCGTCTGATTAAAAACAAAAATCATGTCAAGAGTTATCAGATTAGTTATTACTTTTGACTCTGCAAAAAGAAGCAATTAAGTTTGCATGATTGGCCAATTGCCTGGACTAGTACCTTTAATAAAGATCACGTTTGGAGAGGGCACATGGACCACCATAATTGACTTGTCTACATCAAATTTTATTATTATGTCAAAGGTATTAAGACATCAGCATTGACTCCACTGTGCTGTGGTAATGATGTTAACATGTCTTTGGGTTGTACAGTACAAAATTGTAATCTTTGTTTCTGATATATGCTTGCTTAGCCTTTGGTTGGTAATAGTACAGTTGTTTTAACAATGGCGAGTATATGAATATGAACTCATAATGTGAAAACCCAGGTGGAGTTTTCAGAGGTCCATCATTGCATTTTTATAGTGTAGCCCAACAATATCCAATCCCATACCCAATATGGGTTTTGGACAAAAACATGTTCTCTATATAATATGAAACGCTAAGCCCATTGCTCTTACCTTCTTTAGTTCCAAGATGATGCAACCTTTTCTTTACCATTTTCCACCAAAACTAGCAATGGCAAATAGCAACAGCATGCGTTGAATTCACTAAAACAAGCATTTCGTTCTTCTAGTCAGGCACAAAAGGATCACATCGGTACCATTTTCCATTAAAACGAATCCAATTTGGCCCTATCACTACGACTATCTTCAATATGTGTTAAGATATATGGTACATATTGTAGATTTATAAGGACTGACCGTAATGCGGAAGTACTGGATCGATTTACTGCTTGCTAGTCTTCGTTTTACGGTTGGCTACTAGAGTCATCGATTAATCCACGCCCCAAACTTTAGTCTTTAATGGTGTGATTCTCGTGAAGAAGAATGAAAAGAGTTTTAAGAATAAAAGGAGTTTTTCTCTTAGATCATCTTAATGTAATAATCATGTCCTCCTTTTATATGAGGACGATAACCGTCGGAAGTTACTTCTTGTGTAACTTCCAACACATATCATATTATTTGGTTTTGACATTTTTTGATAATTGGACATCTAAGATAATATTGATGAGTTTAAAATTCAAATTCAAGTTAATTAAATTTAATTGGGGATAATCGTCTAATTGTGATAGAATCCGATCTTTAACTAATGTGTATCTTGACAAGAAGTATGGGTATTACATGTGGGGTATTGCTGGAATTTCAGATTAGTTAAAAAGAGTTTTTGGATGGATATTAGTCTTTGATGTGTGGGATTTTGGTATGTTAATTGACGACTATCTTGAGTACTTTTTGGTGGGTGCGTCAACTATTTTTTGTGAAAAATAGCTAAAGTAATTTTGGGGTTTTTGGCTTCGGTGAGACACACGGTTGTGTTTATAAGTGAGCATTGTGAGTGTCTTGGGCATTTTGTGGATTGACAGGTTATTATCGAAGAAGTGGGTTGTTTGTTTGTGTATTCTTTGGTGATGTGTTCCTTGCTTGATTGATAACAATTAAAGGGTGCAGTACATGTTTTCTGAGTAGGAAATTCACGACTTTGTATTGATTGTGTGGAGATAGCTCACGTTGGACTATCATCCTTGTGGAGTGGCTCACGATTAAACTGATTATTTGTGAACAACTTTTTGATCTCTTTTAGAGAAGCTAAACCTATAGGAAAGTTGTTCTGTTTCACGGCTCTATATTGATCGCGTGGAGATAGCCCACGTTGAACTATCATCCTTGTGGAGTGGCACACGGGTGGACTGATTATGTGTGAACAACTTTCAGATCTCTTTTAGAGAAGCTAAATCTATAGGAAAGTTGTTTTGTTTCAATCTCAAGAGTGTTCAGATTTTGCTATTAATTTTTCAGATACTTGAGTCTTTTATTTATTGTTTTTCAATTAATCGATTGTTGAGATAAATCCTCTGTTGAGGTTAGTACGAGATGGGCGTACTATTAGGTGTGAAATTCTTTCACAGGAAGTGAGGTTGAGAGATAGTGTTAAGGGTTGAGCGGTGTTGGTTCAGTAAAGCCTTGGATAAATCTATTGTACTTGGTGAAAGTGTTAAGCTAGGTGAGGGCCTCACAGACGTAGACAAAGTGTGCCGAACTGTGTTATCAAATTTTTAGTACTTTTTATTATTTCATTTTTAATTGCTTTTGTTTCTTTTGTGCTAGAGACATCAACGGTAAAATTGGAAAATTTGCGAAAGTACTACCCTTCTCATTCTTTTCAATATGCAATAAAGAGAGTCTCTAACTGACATGAAAAGAAAAAGAATCTTTTCGGGCACAATCATGGTCATAGATATGATACATACATACTATCATTCTAGTTGCGCAAGAGACATGTGACTGTACCAGAAATCTGTTGGCCTGGGATTTTCTTTCCACCAAAGGAAAATGCTTTATTGTCATGTTGGTTTTGCTTTATCATGTTCATGTGTCATACTCTTCTGCATGATTATTGACTGTATAAAGCTCAATCCATTTAGGTGAGTGATCAAAGTGAAGGGGCCAACCCAATAGCACACAGAACTAAATAAGAGTCCTTGAAGTGTAACACGTAGCACAGGGCCTATTACGTACCCAGGATCAAACATGAAGGGGTAAAAATGAAGGAATTGCGGAATACCTATTTTTGGGTCCATTCCGACTACCGAAGCAATTTTTGACATCCAAACGAGCTCCGATTCTCCCGGGCCTGTTGGGAAAGTTGTTCACCGTCGCCTGGTCTAGGCCTTTCTATAGTTGGCTCAATCACGAGCTCTCTTAACGGGCCAGAGAACTTTATACTCGTGAATCACTGAGTAACTGCAGGAGATCTTAACCTTTATATAGCTTCCATATCGGGTTTCCCTATCACAAAACCGATATAGACCGGGTCCACACTGAAAGGGATCCATTTTCCTCCCGGACTTCGACCCATTAATTTAGATCCTTTATTGGGCCACTTTATTACCCTTATCTAGATTGAATTACGTAACTTAACCGGTAATTTATTGAAAATCAAAATTACAATTAATAACTGTCCATTTATAAGGAGAAGGACAAAAATGCCCTTAACCTTAAGGGCAAAAATGTCCAACAATCTCCCCCTTGGACAGTTATTAATTGCAGTTTTGTCAAGTTCAAAACAGCAAAAAATCGGTTAAGCTATGTAACTGTAGTGGTACCAATTTTAAAACAATTTCAATCCAAAGGTACTAAAAGTCCATCATTCTGTCCTGCAAGGTTTTTGATACCGAAAAATATCAAACACATGTGTCATATGTGACACAGGTCCAATATAATTACAAATATCTAATACCTCACTAACATGAAATGGAAAATGGAGTGTGGCAAACTACGATGATACCTATATGATCTAAAATATATCATCTTCGTTTGTAGGTCTCGATTTCTCCAACTTTATGCTAAACTGCAATAGAGAAATCCTGTATTCTCTCACTAGAAGCTAAACAGCATTTGAGAATATCTTTATGGGATTAAAACCTCATATCCCGCTATGTAATATGAAACTTTAAGGATATCCATATTGTAGGAAAATCCCGGTGCCTATATCACATATAGGCGGTGCGAAAAACAAAAATTTTTGTTCCGGGACCTTCCCGAAAGCCAGGATCCATGTGTCTATACAAAGATCAA
>JAOSBM010000008.1:21167315-21182311 GCA_027568955.1 Erythroxylum tenue
ATGTCATATGTTTGGATATAATGTATGATGAAGATTATACATTGTGTATCATTTGATTCACGAATATATGTGTTTGTGTATAAATATATTTTGGGATGAATCATAAGTATATGAGACAGATTGTAGATTGGCCCTCTCACACGGGAAATCACCTTTAGTGTTTATGCTCGCTAGAGATGGGGCATGTTTAAAGTTTATTATCTAGGTGATAATTGAGAGCGAGAAACTTAAACCATAAATGCCGAATGAAAATTGGTTTAAAGTGATTTATTAATCACTATATCTGTCTTACATTGCCATATGTGAGTTCTGAATAAGTTTTGAGTAGATGAGTGAACTCAAGTTAAACATTGAGTATGTTTAAACTATCATCTGTACGATATTTCTTGAATGAAAGATGTTCAAGTTAAACGAAGTGGGTAAATACAATAGCACATGACTCGTACTATGTGTGCACAACTGACCACAAAAAAAAGGATTAATGTAAGTCACAAGATCTCATCTTACTTTGTGTGAGACCCTTGAGGTTAAGAAGAACCTCATCTTATACCCTTATGACTCTTTTTTCATTCTTGAGAATTGAATTTAAGGTTTGCTACTTTAGGTTATTGCCAAAAAGATCATGCAAGATGCGATCCTATAGAGTAATTCTAGGAAAGCAAATTAAATTTAATTCAAAAGAGAATTGAGAATAGAGGAAGGTTATTTAATTTAGATCATTGACTCCCATGAAAAGTATTCATAGATGGTCATCGTCTCTTTAGTAGAGAACTTGAATACAATCATGACTCAAGAAATTAAATGAGATTAAAGGAAAAATGCAAATGCGAGATATAACTTAGGGTATAACATATAATATCTACTCAAGGACTCATAAGTCCAAGAATCAATTTGTTAAATCGAGATGTTATATACTCCTAACAGATATATAGCACTGTGCTCTCGTCGTATGCTGGTCACACCGGTTATTGAACAAGTATGAGTACTGCAGAGTTTTGTTAAACCCATCATGTGTGAGTGGGAGATGATGACTTATATATACCCATGATGGGTATAATAGTCATCATTCTTGAATAACTACTAAAGCTAGTTATATACAGAACAAGAGAAATAAAAGAAGGCAACATTTGAAACATAACAATATATTTTGTGTGTGTTGGATTCATGCGGTACAGAGAGAGATCTTTTCTGCAGTGGAAGTGCTTTAACCGGTGGAATAACAACGATCAACCAAGTATGTGTTTTTCGTTTTCTATGCATATAAAATTGATCCTGTGATTAACATAATCTTTATGACTACGTTTTTGATCTGTTAATCTCTAACAGCTTTAATGCAGCAAACTTGAAACTGAAAAGCATGGAACGTGACATTGGCAGCTCTCAAGGTATAACAAAACCAAAATATTTATAATTTCTCTTTTCTCTGAATTTGTGACATCTATCAAGTTTTTGGACGTCATTGAATTGCAGGGAACAGGGGTTCAGAGTTGGAAGCACTACAGAATGAATATGAAGAGAAATCTAAAAGGATTGAGGAGCTCACGAGGCAAATCGAGTCGTTGAAGGCTACTTTAGAAGAGAAGAAGAAGTTGGTTCCGAAGAAGAAAACGGAAGAGTTTTAGCGCTTGACTCAGACTTGTAAAAAGATGAGCGAGGAGTACAACAAGCTGCTGGCTGGGAACTGGGAAGCGTCAAGACAAAACACATGAAAAACCTGAGGCAGAAGAAAGTCTAACCTTACATCCTTTATATAATATGTGTGGTTTTCCAGTGTTGGCAGCTTCATGATACTGTTCATCTAATTTTATAAGCTTCCAAAATTGCAGTTTTCGTATGATTTTGCTGAGACAAATGCCTTACAGTTTTACGAGCTAATCAGCAAAAACCAGTCAAAAGGAAACCATATAAATGCAGTTTTATATGGTTTTATGACATGATCTCCACTTACCTAACATAGGAGCTGAAGTCTCCTTAATAAAAAAGCGTGAAGAACTAAGCTTGTTTGATCAGAAAGGAGAAATGGAAATCGGCATCTTGTATATTTTTTTTTACAGAGGAAAAAACTCAAAACCTGAAAAAAAATTCTATCTAGCTCATTGCTCTGCGGTACATAGCCCCTTACTTGTCCTGGTTGTTGAGTTCCACTACTGACATTGGTGATTCTTGAAGATAATATATGCCTGGTCTGGATAAGACTGCGAGAATGACTAAATTATTTGCGCACTGGTTCCCTTCACGAGGCACGTGTTAAATTCACACCACCCACTATCGTTGGATTAACCCACAGGTACTTGCCAACAAACTCTGTATTAAAAGAGGATAGGATATTAATGACTTCTAAACAATCCACTTCGATAATGACTCGGTGATATCTAATTTTAAATCTTAAAAGTTTTAAAATGTTCAATCGAAATTATAAATTTATAAAACGTATTAAATATTAAATAAAATTAAAAAATTTAAAATATAAATAAAAGATATTTTTAACTAAAAAAGATATTATTAAATAAAAATTACTAATTTTTTATAAGAGTTAAGAATTTATTAATTTATAAAAATTAATAAATTAATTAATAAATTGGTTAATTTTTAACTAATTAATTATAGTTATAATGCGGGGGTGAGAAATGAAATATTGGGAAAAGCTATTTAAAGAAGAACTTCCAATGAACACAAAACTCCATTGAAAAGAAAACCACAGAAACCAAAAATAGGAAAAAAGACCATTAGAGGATCAATCAAAGAAGAGAAGAAACAGAACACGTGACAATTGTGAGAAGGAGAAAACTGTCACTCTCTTTCTCTATCTTATGTGTCTTTTCGGTCTCTGTTCCTTGACATCAAAGGAACCCTAAAATCATTTGTGATCATAGTTGCCAATTAAATTGATTTTTTTCTGAACAGCTAATTAAGATAGATAGGAGAGCACAAAGCACAACGCCAATAGAATAATCCGTCAACATTTGTTGCACTTTCCAAATTTCAATCATTTTGTCCGTCTGATCAGATTTCCGTCACCCGTCTGATTTGATGACTCCCACTTTGACATGTCGCCGGCGTCGTTAGACACCGGATGTTCGATTCCAAGCCCTAACTGCAGCGGTCAGGTTCCCATTTCTTTCTCTTCCAAGTTTGTTGGGTCTTTTTCGAATTCGAACCAAAACTCGTCGACCGACATGAACCCATTCAATTGCGGCAATTTAAATTCTGGGTTTTCGAGCTCTACTGGACATGAGGTTAATCCGGACTTCAATTCTCCGTCTTTGTCGCGATCGTCGAGTCGTGGTCTTTCAAGGCCCAGATTCGGTAAGGTGAGGAAGCAATCGAGTTTCCAGCATTCGAAACCTCCAGCAGAGACTTCGCTGGAATCCGGTTTCAACCCGTTTCGACGGGGTTCCACCCGGGTTGAGCCAGGGTTTTCGGTTTCTAGTGAGTCTAGGTCTGGGATGGATGCCAATGAGGCATTTACCTTTGGAGCGAATAAAAGTGAGACGGGTAGGAATTCGAACACTGGCAAGTCGAATATTGAGAAGGGTATTTTTGAGGGAATGAGAACTTTGAGACTTGACAGTGAAAATGAATCTGTAAGTAATAAGATCAATGCCTCCAACAACTTTGTTTTTGAGTTTGAGAATGATCAGCGTAAAAGTTCAGTTATTAATGAGAGCATGAAGAAGTTGAGCATTGACGAGAGTGAGAAAGGTGTGGAAGGAAGGTCTAAGTTGAATGCACATGGTAATGCCAAATTTGGATTTGGAAATGGGGACAATGTGCATGGTTCCTCGGGTTTAACAAATGAGTTGAAGAAGAAACTGACTATTTCTGAGACTGGAAATTTCGGTGGTCGCAGTTTTATTTTCAATGCCAGTGTTGAGAAAAAATCTGGATTAAGAAACAGTGAAGAGGGTTGTGAGAGAATAGCTGAGAGGTTGCAAAATCGACTGGAAGAGCGGATTAAGACTTTGAGCTCTAATGACTCTGTGGAGGCCAATAATGTCTCTAATAATACAAATCCCAAGGATGGTTACACTTTGGGAAGGAGGGGAAGCAATAAGGGTTATATTAGTCGAGAAACAGAAACTCTACTATCAGATGAGATGGGATGCAAGATGAATATTGGAAGTTCAGCTGAAGAATTTTCTGGTCGATCTGAGACAATATTCTCTTCCTCCAGAGTTTTTGAGAAGGATGTACAAACAAAGAGCAGGGATGATGAGAAGTTGGCTCAATTTGCTGATGCAATTCCATCTGAATTTACTGCTCAGGGAAGTGTTTACAATAAGGATGCAAGTTGTAGTCAAGTTCTAAGAGATCAATTGGAAGTTAATATGCAAACTGTCTTCTCATCGGTTGGCTTGACTGGTGGGAATGCCTTCGGGGTGCCACCTAGACCAGAGAAGACTGATCAACTTAGTTTTAAAAGTAGGCTAGATAATGTTCAGTCACCCTATGTAGAATTTAGAACACCAAATACAAGAGGAAATTTATTTTCAGGCTTAAATCCAAAACCAGAATTTGGTGCTAAGTCTAGAGACCCGAAAATGAAGAAAAAACGGGGAAAATTGAAGCAACCTACCAAAGTTCATTTATGGTCAGGACAAGATTTTGTTTCAAGGGAAAGCTTTTCTCAGGAAATCTCAGAGCCTTCTTATTCACCAATGGATATTTCACCATATCGAGGGACTCTTTCTGAAAGTCAATTTTCCAGGGAAACTTCTGTGGCATCAGAAGAATCAGTTAGTTTTGAGAATCCATATCCATCAACTGATTCACAGCCAACTGACTTGAATAATGCGGTTGATGAAGATCTTCTAGCTGCAACTGAACGCATGGATATAAATGAAGAAGAGAGCAAATGCAGAGAAGAAAAGTATGAACGTCAAAAGTACTGCTTTGAGAAAGGAAGTGGTGCTGAGAATAATGCAGAAGAGTCTATTTCTGGGGCTGAAACTGAAAGCTTTAAGTCCGCAAACGAGGAACTGGATCTTCTCAACGATAGCATACTCTTTTCATCAGAAAATGAATCTTGTTCAATCACGAATATTGAGCGGCAAGATGGTGACTTAAGGACACAATTTGCTTCTGCTTCCAATTCAGATTATATGGGGGGTTCAGGATTTACCTTTGCGGCCTCTTATACCCAGCAAGCATCATCTAAACATCAACCCAAAAAGAAAGCTTGGGTTAAAGGTTTTCATGATTCCAGTAATGTTAGTCAAAAAACAAAAGTTCCTTATGCATCAGCCTCTTTACAGTTTACTTCGCCATCTGCACCTTCATTGGCTTCTTCTCCTGAAAGAGGGAAGAAAGTGGGACACTCTGTTCCTCCTTCAATGGTCGGTGATAATTCAGAGGTTCCTGTAAAAGACATCAGTCAGGAATCTGATATGACTTCTGATGCATCTCTTGCAGCCCAAGAAGCATGTGAGAAGTGGCGGCTAAGGTAACAACTCTTATCAGTTGATTGTTCTGATTTTAATTTGAAATCCTCTTTGATTTATCTCTTGCATGACACCTAGTCTGCTTGGTCGCTGAATCATTTTATAAAGCATAGCTCTTACTCTCTTTCAAGTTCTAAGTTCGTATTATATTTTTTGTACTCTTACTGCAGGGGAAACCAAGCATATAAAAATGGTGATTTATCTAAAGCGGAGGACTGTTACACACAGGGTTTAAATTGTGTTTCTAAAAGTGAGACATCTAGAAGCTGTCTCAGGGCATTGGTGTTGTGCTATAGCAACCGTGCAGCAACACGTATGTCTCTCGGAAGAATGAGACATGCACTGGAAGACTGTCAGCTTGCTGCTGCCATTGATCCCAATTTCCTTAGGGTCCAAGTTAGAGCTGCAAAGTATGTCTATTTTCTTTTTTCACCTGCTTGCTCTTTTGAGTTCTCCAATCGTTAAATTCAGTAGGTATAGGAGTCCACAATCTTAGACTTACTGTATTGTCTCCCATATGATGTTAGAATGTTTAGAAAAGGAGTACATCTTCTTACTTTTATGTTGATTCTGATGCATCTTGTGACCATATCCAGGGAGTTAGTCAACTTGTTCTGTAAATCTAAAATGAGTGGCTTAGAAGCTTTTACAGTTCTTGTTTCTAACCGATTTAGTTATGTTGGCTTCTTAGTTTTGATAGTACCTAGGTTGCACTTTCCATTTTGGTTTATGACTCTTGTATCTACTATTTAGTATTGATGATTACTTTATTTCTTGTACTTATTTCTCTTTCTTTGTTCCCAAGTTGTTACCTTGCCCTGGGAGAAGTTGAAGATGCATTAGAATATTTCAAGAAGTGTTTATGGTTACGAAGTGATGGCTGTGTTGATAGGAAGATTGCATTAGAAGCTTCAGAGGGGCTAGAAAAGGCAGAGGTGCTCTTCTTTCTCTTTTTGATAGCGTCTCATAATTGTTTCAATTTCAAATTGCATGCTGATCGTCTGTCTAATGCGTCATGAATGGACAAAGTACATGCTTTGTTGTTCATGATTAATGACATTTTGTATCACACGATTAGTGTTTAGATATTGGGACTCATAACTTTCCCTTCTAACTAGCAGAAAGTTTCTGAACTGATGCTACATTCTACTGAACTTCTGCAAAGGAGGGCATATGATGATGCTGGAAGAGCATTGGAAGTACTGGATGAAGCTTTGGCTATATGTCCATACTCAGAGAAGCTTCTTGAAATGAAAGCTGAGTCCCTCTTCATGGTTTGTGTTTCTTCTGCTGATACTTGGAAATTCTTACTTCATGTTTGGGTTTTGTTCAGGTATTATGTAGAGCACGTAAAGATTGCCAGGAAGGGATTAACTTTTGCCTTGTTGTAGCAGCTTAGGAAATATGAAGAGTCAATTCAGCTATGTGAGCAGACTTTGGATGCTACCAAAAAGAATTATCCTTCCACAAACTCGAATAACCACTTGCCCATTGTGAACGGTTCTGCACTTACAAAGGATGCTTCCTTGAGATTTTGGCGATGCAACATGATTTTTAGGTGCTATTTCTATCTTGGAAAACTTGAGGAAGCCATTAGTTCACTGGAGAATCAAGAGGAACTGATTTCTTTTACAACGAGGTATTTCATACACCATGTGCATAGTGCGAAATCCTATATTATCATTTGTTGGAAAATGATACAAGTGCTATGCCTTCTGCAGTCTGTCTACTGATAGCAAGGCATTGGAATCTTTGATACCCCTTGCTGCCACTATACGTGAACTCTTACGACATAAGGTAATTTTCTTCCAGAATACATGTACCCTTCTGGGAAAATTAATCTTAACCATTGTTATAGATACAGCCATAAAACTGTAAATTTCTGCATCGGCCTCAGATTTGGTTGGCATGTGTGCTGTGGGATGACTTTATAGCCCTGCTTTGTCAAGTTTTTTTCCATTAAAGTATCGTGGATCCTTGCATGAAGTTTTCAGATAGATGCTACTTGAAATAGATGTGGGGCTTTTGGACTATGGATGGTCCTGGCCTCTAATACTAGATAACGAAATAATAGTCAACCTATTCAATAAAATTTGGGTCCATTTTGTAGATGCTATCTAAACCAAACCTTGTGGCTTAACGATAGAGGAGGCTTAAAGCCTCCCCCTTCACCTTGATTCAAATTTTGATAAGAGTCTTAGGCTTTCTGATGTTTAAAAGAAGTATGCATCACTTAACATTTAGAATTTGTGTGATGTATAGTTTTCCTTTTCTCGGCATTCTTTTTTCTCAATGCAGACTGCAGGAAATGAAGCATTTCAAGCAGGAAGGCATTCAGAAGCTATTGAACATTACACTGTTGCTCTGTCACGTAATGTGGAGTCAAGGCCATTTACTGCTATCTGCTTCTGCAATCGAGCTGCTGCATACAAAGCACTGGGCCAAATTACGGATGCTATTGCAGACTGCAGCCTAGCTATTGCTCTTGATGGAAATTATCTGAAGGTTTCTCCCTGAACTGATAATATTGGTTTCTAGATAGCAAAATTTACAGAACCACTGGACTTGATTAGGCTAAGTAATTTAAAAATTATGATTGTATTCAGTGAAGTTAATCTGCCATTGTATACAAATAGTATAATTAAAATTATTAAAATTTTATATACTTGTACGCATAAACTGTTATGAAAACCAACCGAACAGGCTAGTCTCATGTGAAACAGTATCCCTAAGGAGTTAAAAGTGAATCACTTTCAAGTTTTTGCATTTGGAGTTACAGAATCTATAACTTCTGCAAATCTTTTATTATTACATATTTAATTTTCAACTCAGATTCCTGATTAAAACATTAAGAGGTGTAGATGGAGTGCCTTAAAAGCTCCTCAATGAGAAATACTCGTGCTAATACAATTGTCAAATTTTTAATAGCTTAGTGAGAAAAGTTCATTCTAATACAGTTGTAAAATGTTTTATCTGGATATCAGTTAGGAAGCATGTAATTTGCTTGGTTATTTGAGCTGGTTCTATCCATTTCCCTATGTGCTAAGTATCTTGATAGCTTTCCCTTAATCAAAGATGGGAATATCTGGAGGTTTCTTTGATTAAAGTGTTTTTTTGTATTTAAGTCACTTTTGTGTCGTTTGTGTACTTGGGAAATTACAACTGTGATTTATCTGCAACAACAGTTATAGTAATTTGTATGGCATACATGCTTGCACAGGCAATTTCTAGACGGGCCACTTTGTATGAGATGATTAGGGATTATGGGCAAGCAGCTTCTGATCTTGGTAGATTGGTAACTGCTCTCACTAAGCAAGTAGAGGAGAAGGCAAATCAATCTGGATCATCTGACAGATCAAAAAACTTGACCAATGACCTGAGGCAAGCTCGCTTACGCCTTTCTACTATAGAAGAAGAAGCCAGAAAGGAGATTCCTCTGGATATGTACCTCATCTTGTGAGTATCTTGTGATTCTAGCATTTGATGTTATGATCTTGCCTCGCTGTGAGACTTGTCTATAATTGAAGTTTCTAATACATTATTGTACAGGAACATCTGCAATCAAAGCTGATAATGTGTTTTCTTATCTACATGCTTTTCCAAATGTATGTAGCACCTAATAAAAATTTGACATTTAGACATGTTAAATATTTTCTGTTGTATGTTGAAAGCCCAAATTTTCCAGGTTGAAGCTTGTACAACATGCCATACCTCTTCTATTTCCAAACTGTAGATTTTGCTTCTGAGGTTATTTGTTGAGGTTGAGGTCACTTAATAGTGTACTACTGCTAAGATTCATAATTTCTTATAGACAAAACTTGATGAAAGAAAAAAGGTTGGTCTGTTGAGATCATTTAATCTTTCATTTCAGGGGAGTTGAACCTTCTGCTTCAGCATCAGAAATTAAGAAGGCATATCGTAAAGCTGCTCTTAGACATCATCCTGACAAGGTTTGATTACTGTCTTCATTTTGAGCATCTTTTTGTTAAATATTCCAAAACCAGAAAAGGTATTATCCAAGCTACAATGTTTTTACAAGCTTGCTATGAAACAACTTATTTGACCAAAACTGATTGTTTGCATAGGCTGGTCAATCCCTGGCAAGAAGTGACAATGGAGATGATAGGCTGTGGAAGGAGATTGGAGAAGAAGTTCACAAAGATGCTGATAGACTTTTCAAAATGATAGGAGAGGCATATGCAGTGCTTTCAGACCCTAATAAGGTTCAATATAAGAATAACATTATTATAATTCTCACCCTTTTAAAAAAATAATTTTGCCCAGATCCTTATGTTATATGACCAATTCCTATACGCGTCTGCTTATTTTAGCAGATTAAGAATTACTTGTAATAACATGGTAGCCTTGTATGTAGGACGAGAGATTTTTCAATTGGGTTTCTTGATCTTTTATAGATATTGATGCTTCTGAATTCTTAACTCCTTTTTGTCTGTCCTATCTACGATAAGTTCATCCTTTTGTTTTCAAATTGGCATATTTTCCACTCATTGCATCAGGTCATGTCCAATCGAATTCGCATAAGATCTTCATTTATTGTCTTTAGTTATGCCTTTTTGCTTTAGATAAGCTGTTCCATAACTTAGAATCTGAAGTTTGTCCCTCTTGTTTCAACCCTTCTATATGGAGATTTAGTGTGTGTGATATTCCCTATCCTCTGTTTGCAGCGTTCCCAGTATGATCTTGAAGAGGAGATGAGGAATGCCCAAAAGAAGCGCAACGGAAGCGGCACATATAAGACGCATACGGATGCTCAGAGTTATCCATTTGAAAGAAGCAACAGTAGGAGACAATGGAGAGAGGTTTGGGGATCTTATGGTAGGTAACTCACACGTGGAAGGAAGGGTTGAAGATGCTTGATCTACATGTTGATCATGGTAATGGCAATCCAGCATGCTGCAACAAAACCCATCATGATGTCATGCAGGGAGTGTTAAGATACGAGTTTCTGCATTTCATGCATAACATGCAAGGAATGTCAATCGATATCCTGCTGCTTTTTGATTGATTATACATGGAGTTGGTACTACCAAGGCCTCTAAGCCCGTTTTGAATCCTGAGATTTTCTCAATTATAGAAGATACTTTCTACAAAATGGTAAAAAAGGGAAGGAGAGAAATTTGATGGTCCTTATACAAAGTTTGACATACGTTCCGATTAAACTTTCCTCCTGAAGGCCCAAAAGAGTGCTAGTTGTGGCAAGAAAAGGGAATAAAAAATGGCTTGCCTGAGGAAATCATATAGAGGAGAGGATTGCTAACTATTTGAGCATGTGTAAATGAATCGGCAGTGTACAGATGAGAATTAAGTCATGCCATCAATTCTAATTTTCTTTGTTTATCTGTTGTTATGAGCAGTTTCATGTAAACGGATATGGAATTTTTTGAGTTCACAGATTCCTACATCCATCTTTCTTTCGTTTATTTTTTTGTGGGAGATGAATACAGATTAGTAGTAGTTGCGGATCTTCTTCTTAACGGACCTAAATGCGTTAAAAACTGGATCGGAAATTAAATCGATGTCGAAAGATAAAAATCGAATTGAAAAACATCTTTGTAGATTATCTACCCTATCTTTGTAAAATCTGTTACACGTCTTGGATTAATTCTAATACCAAGTTCAACTATGGATACTAATAGATATACTAAAATAATTCAATCTTGGCATTCACACCCTAGAATCCAGGAGAAGATAATAACAAAATCAGTCACACGTTTCAAACAAAATAGCAATTTACACCTTTCATACATACCAAAAGAATTGAAACACGTCGTTTTTCAGATTGGATTCCGGTGAAAATTTAAGAAACTACTTTTGTTTTTGTCGTCGTCTATGCACTCCTACCTACACAGGGACGGATTCCTTGTCCCTACTCCGTTTTGTAAATCTCAGTCATTTATTTATACAGTAATTATATAAATAAATTATTGAGATTTATAATACGGGAGCTTCGTAACTTCTTCAGAATCTTCTTCTATTATTTCCCCTATACCTACGTACCGACCTCCATTCACTGCCTTTATCGGATTGTTTAGTAACCGCTCCACCTCCGACAATCATCCCCGTCAAGACCGGCGGCAGGTTCCACTCATCGCACGGAACATCCCATCCCGTAGGCTCCGCAAACACAACATTGTTATTATCATCTGCAGTAGCTTTGGTCACTTCCTCTGCATAATCTGACCTTGGAATGAGTTTTTGATCAACCCCACAATTCCAAACCACCTTGTGGTGGCGGTGCCTATCCTCGGCAACATTGTTCTTTGACCAGAACTTTTTCTCCTTCCTATGAAAAGCTTCCATTGAAGCAGAATCGTCCCAGTTCATTACACCTGAGCAGTAACGTGTGTACTGCTTCGCCTCCATGAAACTCGTCCATTGCATGCCGAATTGCTTCTCCCACTCCTCCATGCTCCGGTTATGCGTCTCTGACGCTGGCAGTGAAGAACAACACGGTACTTCTACTGCATTAGTACGATCACTAGTAGTAACACGTGGAGTAGGAGGTTTTGCCGGCCTGAAACGACCACGCCGTTGTTGTTTAGTATTGCAACTGGCCATCTGTTAATGCATTCCTGGAAAAATAGAGAGAAAGTAACGTATGGGTTTATGTAGAAAGAAATGGTTGAAGAGGGTTGGCTATTGTTAGGGTTAATTTATATATATATACAGAGACAGAGAGATAGAGATTTGTGATTATTTCCTTGTAGAGTTTTTGAAGTGTGATTTGTGATTATCTATAAGATTTAGGAATACTTTCCACGCGTAATTAGTTATTCTAATATAAAAATAATCATCTTACGTTAAATATTTATTAAGGAAAACTTTAAAATCCTTACAAGGTAATATTAAAAGAAGAAACTATAGAAAATTGCTTCCACAAGAATTGAGTTAAAATCGTAATTGGTTAACCTTTAGGCCAATATACAATTTTGATAACATAACCAAAAAATTGGAAGCATGCTTTCTAAGTTAAAGGTAATATTCATGTAAAGAGGTCATTGGTCGAATTAGTCTAGTGGAGGAGCTAGCATGGGATCAAAAGGTTCTGTGTTTGATTCTCCCTATCTACATTCTCTCGATCGAGCCTGTCATATAAGACTTACTTAGTGCGGAGTGCCCTATTGACGTGATTTACAGGTTATTGCGTCAATCTGAAGATTTACTTAGTACGTATTCAAAGGGTAACGGCTGTAAGTTCCTCCGTTTTAAAAAAAAAAATTATGGACCTTTTATCTTGATAAGGTAAGCAATATTATACATAAAATATGGTTTAAAGCTGATCCTCCGTACAAATGACATGTGGGGAACTAACCAATATTTTTACAAGCATAGATATAATAATATGTCTATATGGGTGAATTTTCACAATATTATACATGAAATTAGTGAAGGTGAAAGTTGTCACCATAAGCAGTAATATTTGTCACTATTATTAATAGTATCTAATATTTGAAGTCGTCACCTCCCGTCACAAATACTTCCGTCACTATTAAAATTGTGACTAATTTAAACAATGGTCACAATTATGTAAAACTTTTGTGACACTAAAACTTGTTAAATGTGTGACAAAGTTACATGGTCACAATAACTTTAAATATTTATGACAAATTTATTGTCACAAATAATATAAAGTAGTGACGAGTTAAGTCGTAGCAATACTTCATTTTATTGTGACAAAATTACCGACACCAAAACCTATTAAATGTGTGACAACACTATATGGTCACAACAACTATATTTATTTATGACAAGGTTTTGGACACAAATAATGTAAAATAGTGGCAAATAAAGTTGTAACAATTCTTCATTATATTGTGACAAGAGTTCCGAAACTAAAACATAAGGAATGTGTGACAACACTATATGGTTACAGCAACTTCATATATTTATGACAAGTTTGTTGACACAAATAATATAAAGTAGTGACGAATAAAGCCATAACAGTACTTTATTTTATTGTTACAACATTATCGCCACTAAAATAATTATAAATACTGATAAAGTATTTGTCACTAATATTTTTTTATCAGCGTTCATTGCTTCTTGGTCAATAATATTTTAATAAAATAGTATCAACATCATTTCGCCACAAAAATGAAAATTGGTTCTTACAAAAAATATTGTCACTAACTATGTTTATTATTATCACAAATGAAACTATCAATTAATCAACGGAATTACATTAGTTGTAAAAGAAATTTGCATCAGTATCTATATTGTGTAATAGTTTTCGTCACAAGTATGAAAGTTATATATTACAATAATGTTGTCACTAAATACATAATATATGTAACAATAAATTTATCACTAATGCCTTATCATATATATCTAATATGTGTAACAAATCTTCATTAGAAAACCCAATGACTGAAGAGGCTGTGTAGGCATCAATGTATCTTTTCACCTACAACAGAAAATTGCGAAGTGACAAAAGCTAACGCAAAGAAGACTGATAGAGATAAACACCTACCAATACACTATCAAAACTAGATACTGCAATTAAAAATCCAAATGTGCACATTTTGCTAAAGAAAGAAATAATAAAGTACTTGCCAAGAGTTGACGAAGAGTACATCAGCATAATTGTGTAACCAATTTTCCCGGTTTGCCTGATTGCTGAAATTCTCCTCTGGGTTGCCAGTTAAGCCACCTAACTTTGGATGAAACTCTGAAACAAGGAGAAGAGATCATATTCATCCAAACTAAGAGGATGCATACTTGAAAACAGTATAGAAATAAAATTGGTGAGAAGCACCTTTGACATATTCGCATACTTGCTCAACGGTATCTCTCTCAGGATCAAAAGGGATGAACACAGGCACAATTTCAATCCCTGCTTTTTCTTCTGCAATCATTAAACTAAAAAGATGAATCAATACTAATTTTAATAGCCATCGTGCAAAAACTCCCACGGGTTCAACAAAATAAAAAAAAAACTTGTTCTTAGGCTCGTGAGATACGATCATTCAGGAAAACCTTCTAAGACTTCAGTCAAAAGATAAATTTAGAATTGTCAACTGGTAATGTGAAGAACACTAGATCACTAGCATTTCTTAAAATCAGGGTTTGCTCTAAAAACATGGAAACTGTTTATACATAGCAATTACGCTTAAGGGATCTCTCCATAAAAAAAAACTAGCAACTTACTTATTTTGTCAACTGAGGCAACCAACTTCTGCAGCTAGTCTGGGCAGATGTCGAGGCAGTGAGTGAAACCAAAATACATTACCATCCATTTTCCCACAAAGTCCTTCTCAGTTACCGGCTTCCCGTCATGGTTGATAAGATTAAATGGTCCCCTAATAGCTGCTTTCCCCGCAGATGGTCCTTCTTTTACTGCTTGGGAAGCTTTATTTATTTCTGTAAAGAACCAGAACTTATCAATGTAGGAAACAACACATAGAGACATGAATCAACACGGAAAGACAATCAAATCTAGGGGCAGCATGAGAAGATCGGATCAATCCATTTCATCCCCCTTTCTTTCAACTATAATGAACCAAACTCCAACAGTCAAATACAAGGTAATACTAC
>JAOSBM010000008.1:21194845-21206173 GCA_027568955.1 Erythroxylum tenue
TGGCAATGATTATAAATTCTAATTCTATTTATAATTCGTAATTAGAATTAGATAAATTAAAACTCTTTTAATTTATCTTTAATTCACCAATTAAACAATTTATAATCATAGATCAAGATTGGCGTCTAACAACACATCATGACCACTTAAATATTTAGAAATATCAAAGTGATTTTGACTAATCTTTCCGTGCATGATTTTTTTCATATAATTCAATCCTTTCATCATACAATGTACCGATTAAACATAGAGTATAGAATTAATGTCTACTCTGTTTTAAGTCCAATCATATTAGTTATCTGCCATTAGCTATTGATTCAATTAATGATATTGTAAACTATTCACAAAACGTCACTCTACCTTGGCCAAGGATTTTTCAAATCAATACTAATCGAGAACAACGGAATTAGGGTAATGAATTCTATCTTGATCACACAACTATCTCCATATAATTTATGCTACATCTAATGACTACCGATTGAACAACACATGATTAAATAGATCATAAATAGTATCAAAACGTAGCAATCCCTATATAAGATAACTTTGGTAATCTCAAGTCAAAGGATCACTTATAAAATCATCACAATGATAGGCATACAAGTAATGTTCCAAATGGATTTCTCATATCGGATCTGTTCATTAACTTGTTCTCTAACAAGCACCCACACGTTTGTTTAAGTATCTTCATACTTTAGTCTATAAGTTAGATTACTTCCTTCATAAGGGAAAACATAACACATGTTAGTTTTTTTTATGTTCTATTAATATCCAGTCTTAATAGAGCAATGAGTGGGAATAATTTAGGAATAATACATAATTGTAATATGAATCTTATAATTATAATTTCATTATAATTTTATTTACACTTTACAATTATCTCATGAACTTTATCATTTACATTTAAGTATGTATAGGATAAAGAATGTCTTTTAAATAATTTTTAACTAAATTACAACCAATCGATCATGATTGGTTGTAGAGCATAAACCAACAATTTTAAAATCCATGCTTATCAATTGAACAAATGATAACCTCAGAAGCTCATTATCAAGTTACTAAATTCTTTCTTGAGGACCAAATATATGGCTTGCCGGATATTAAAAAAGAGCACCTTAAACCATAATCAGGTAGTGGCTTTTAACCTGCTAGTAGAAGGAAATCAAATAGGAAAAGAAAGGGGCCTAAATCAATCCCCTCTTAATGAATATTCTCTCTTAGAGTGTAAAAGGTCCTAATTTACCATTTAGCGTTGTAAGATTATATAGGAGCTATTAAACCTTTTCTGGTTGGATTTTTGGAAACTAAACTAAAAGAAGATAGATACAATAATTTAAAAGTTTTAAAAAACAATATCATGTGATTTCTAACCACGAATTATAATAGAAAGGAAGATTAGTGATTACATTTGATCCAGAGAGTACATTTAATATAAGGATCAACTTATCCATCTATTAGTTAGAATAAAACTAGAAAATATTGGTTTTCATATTACATTTTTACATGCATTTAACCGTGTGCTTCAAAGGATCCCCTTATTGAACAAACTAAGGGATTTGAGATATGTTATCAACTCTCCTTCGATCATCTTCGCAGACTTTAACAGTAAGTTTCACCATTCAAAAGTTTAAGGAAACTTACGCCTTCGGAATTTTTCAGAAGACTTCAAGGATTGTGTAAGTAGCATTTAGATGACTAGTCTTAAATTTTAGGGTTTTTTTTTTTATACCTAAAGTAATAAACAAGAAGGAAGATGGTTTTTGGGGAAAAAAAAGATTAAAAAAGCTTTTATGAATGATCTTTGCATCTCAGCCTTTCTTGATAGTAAAGCTTCCTTTAATAACCCATTATTTTATGATCATACTCCTATTGTGATTCAAAACGTTACACCTTATAAGAATTAAGCATCCTTTCAGGTTTATATTTTTTTGTTAAAATGGATGGATTTAAAGAAGCTATCACTAAAAGCATTAGTTATGAAACTCAAGGTCATAAGATTTTTACCTGTTTGAGAAAGCTTCAAAAGATCAAGGAAGAACTAAACATTCTCAACAACAAAAGGTTAGGAACACTCTTCAGGTTGTCTCAAAACGTAAGGATTAATAAGGCTCAATTTAACCCTTATCAATCCCCTTTTGATGAATAAAAACAAGTAAAGGGAAAAATAACTTTACTAAACTATATTCAAGTAGTAGAGATTGACCATTTCCTATGGAAACAAATAACATAAATCCTTTAACTTAAAAGATCGGGACAGGAACATTTCTTTCTTTCGTATAAAAATGATGACTCGGGGTAATAACAATAGAATTGTTTCTTTTAAAGATAACTTTAGGGTAAAGATTGAGTCTTAAAGAGGCATAAAAACTTTTTCCAATGCGTTTGGTTCTCTTACAAATAGCTCCTTTTCTATGCATGTTCTTCATTTTATTATTAATGAGAAAATTACAACGTAAGGGGATGAGTTCCTATCTAAACCTTTCATTGATAATGAAGTAGAGGATGTTATATTCACCCTCGATCTAAATAAGACTCTAGGCTCTCATGGGTTGAATGCCCTCTTCTTTCAGAAAATATGGACTCATACTAAGACATTTTGAAGAAATCAATGTTAGAGTTCTTTAATCATGGTTAAACGTTGAAGGATTTAAATAATACATTCATTTGCCTGATCCTAAGCGTTCCTACTCTTTAATCACTAAAAGAATTCAGGCCTATCTCTTTTTGCAACATTATTTATAAAATCATGTCTCGGCGAAAGTCCGATTGTTGTGAATAACGTATCAAAGTAACGTCGTCTGTTTGATCAGAATTAGAAGCATCTTTGGCATTTTGATAAGTATCAATCTCTTATTGATTATCAGTAAAAATAATTACAACTTTGCCTTTTTGTGAACGTATTTCAGGATTTGTTGCTATGTTTGCTTCATTTTCTCTTTCTAGATGTTCAAAATTTTGTATGACCATCGAGGAATTTGTTTAGTTATTTCTTTTATTCCCGTCGATTTTTTTCTAATTATTTTATTATGTATATCGGATATAACTGCATTGAATAAAAATTGCAAAGTTTTTATTCGATCTTCTAAATGAAGTTTTTCTTCTTTTTGATCTGGATTTCCTTTCGTGGTTGTATAAGAATTTTTTTTGAATCCTTTTTTTTCATTTTAAAGACCTGTGTAGTTATACGGTAACAAGTACTGGTAGTAGAGAGTATTCGATGAAAGAAAGAGGACAACAAAAACAAGAATGCATACAATCATCAATCTTTATCATGTACGCATTCTTGTTTTAGATCCAAAAGGTCTTTCTTGACACTTAACTACAAAACTGTAAAGATAAATTCTTTTTAATATGGAAAGAAAAAAAGAAAATATAAACCCTAGAAAAGGATACTAGGAATTACTATTTTTAGAATTTTAAAATCTAGTTGGACCAAAACAAAAATAAAATAAAGATTGAATTTTTTGAGTGATCTGATTATGCGATCCCCCTTTTTTATTATTCGAGGTATTATGTGAATGAATTGACTAATAAGTTCAAATTAAAGTAACAAAAAAGTAAAAGGGTAAAAAAAGATAGTATAAAGAATAGTATAAAGATATAAAGAAAAGTAGAGGTCGCATGCTCAAAACTTTGCTTCCTAACTTTATTAATTCCTCTCAAGGGCCTTCATAAAGGAGAGATAGATAAAGGATAATATATTATTAAGTCAAGAGATTTTTAAAGGCTAAAATAGGAAACAACATAGTAAGATCAAAATTGACTTCCATAAAGCTTTTGGTTATATTAATTGGAATTTTATCTTAAACACTCTTAAAGCATTCAAATTCTCAGCTATGTTTATTAAATAGATTAGGAAATGTATATCCTTAGTAATTTAGTATCCTATAGTGTAATAATCAATGGAGAGTCTTCTAAGCTTATTAAATGTGCTTGAGGGAGCTGAAGCTTTTATTCACTCTGCATGTTCTCAACCTGTATATATGGATGGTCCAAGCATCAGATTTCTATGTAAAAAGTGCAAACATATTCATTTTCTTCCTATTGATGAAGTGAATCTCCATTTGTTAAGAAAAGAGTTTGTTCCAAATTATTTTGAGTGGACACGACATAGGAAGCCATTAATTTGTAGCACCTTGAAGGGTAATGAAGTAAACTCATCAATAAATGTGGATGGGTTTAAAGGGGGACTGGATTTGTAACAAATAATGTGGGTGCAACTAAAAATCCTTACACCCAAATAGTTTATGATGCAGTCGGATATACCTTTCAGGAAAATATAGAAAATGTTGAAGAAGAACCAACACATGCAAAAGAGTTTTTTTACTTATTAAAATAAACTGACCAAGAATTATGGCCAAATTATGAGACCATGACTCAATTATCTTCAATTACTAAAATATTGAACATAAAGTCTTAAGGACATATTTCTTATCAAATTTTGAATAAAATTCTTGCTTGTTATAATGAATCATTGCCTTCTGATCATACAATGATTGATAATTTCTATAATATGAAAAAACTTATTAGGGGCCTTGGTTTGCCAGTTGAAAAAAACTGATTGTTGCAACTAGGGATGTATGTTGTTTTGGGGAGATGACGTAGAATTACAAGAGTGCAAATTTTGTGATCAATCTAGGTTCAAACCTAGAAATCGTTCTATGAAACAAAAATTAGTACCTTGAAAGCAGATGTATTATTTTCCGCTAACTCTGAGACTTTAAAGACTATATGCCTTTGATGTTACTACTTCTCATATGAGATGACATAATGAACACGAACATGAAGATGAAATAATGAGTCATTCATCGGTTGCACTCGCATGGAAACATTTCAATAACACTCACTCTGAGTTTGCAGCTAAAAGTAAAAATGTTAGGTTGGGATTGTTGATATATGGATTCCAACCATTTGGTCAATCCAACCAAAAATATTCATCATGGCCAATCATAATTACTCCTTATAATATTCCTCCATGGATGTGTATAAATGAGGCATATATATTCTTAACGGTGATTATGCCAAGGCCTACGAATCCAAAGCATAAAATTGATGTATTCTTACAACCATTAGTATTTGAATTGCATCATCTTTTGGAAATTTGGTGTGCAGATATATAATGTGTCTCTCAAACAAAATTTTTTGTTAAGAATAGCTTTGATATGAACTATTAGTGATTTCCCTACGTATGCTATATTATCTGGATGGAAAACAACAAGGAAATTGACTTGTCCTTACTGTGACAATGATTCTGATGCGTTTTATCTTCCTAACAGGGCCAAAACATCTTGGTTCAACAACCATAGGAAATTTCTTCCTCCAGATCATCCATTTAGATGCAATAAACAAAACTTCATTAAGAATAGGATGGTACAAACACCTCCTCCTCCTTATAAAGCTGGTGAAGAGATATTGCAGAGATTGATGATTTAGGGTTGATGAAAGTTAAAAAACTTGAAGCTGAAGAAGTTAATATAAGCATTAGTAAAAATTCTGGTTGGAGAAAACGAATAATCTTTTGGGATTTGTCATATTGGAAAACTAATTTGATACGTCACAATCTAGATGTGATGCATATTGAAAAAAATATTTTTGACAATTTGTCAACACCATAATAAACATTGAACGGAGGACAAAGGATAATGCAAAATCATGAGCTAATTTGAAACTTTTTTGTAGAAGGAATAAGTTAGATAAAGATCTTTGCACCGATAAATATCCAAAAGCATGTTACACTTTGGACCAAAAAAATGAAATTTTCTGTGAATGGTTGAAAAGTCTAATGTTTCCTAGTGGTTATGTTTTGAACTTGGCAAGTTGTATGAATATGAGAAAGTACAAATCATTTGAGATGAAAATTTATGATTGTCATATATTTATGCAAAAGCTAATTCCAATTGCATTTCAGGAGTTGCTACCGAATAAGGTTTGGGAAGCTATAACATAATTAAGTTTATTTTTCAAAAGTTTAACATCATCTGAAATAAAGTTGGTTGAAATGGAAAAACAGAAAGGGAAATTGTAGTTTTCTTATGTAAATTGGAAGGGATATTTTCTCCAAATTTCTTTGACTATATGGAGCATCTACCCGTCCATTTAATACACGAGGATAAAGTTGTTGTGTCAGTTTAGTATCGATGGATGTATCCGTTTGAGAGGTAACTATAGTTAATATTTAAATAAAACTTATAGCATGTTGTAATCATAGAATTGTAATAACCCTATTTATAATGTAGGTATTTGCATCACTTAAAGAAAAACGTCAAAAATAAGGCTAGAGTTGAAGGTTCGATATGTAATGTTTATTTAGTAGAGGAAGCAAGACATTTTGTTCACATTATTTTGAGTCACACATGCACACAAGAGAAAGAAAAGTTTCTTATAATGATGGTGGGGGAGAAACGGGAGATGTTGATGATAACTTATCCATTTTCACTTATCCAGGACGAACATTTGGACGTTCAACAAAAAGAATGTTAACAGAAGAAGAAATAGAGGCTGCCTATGGTTACATTTTATTGAATTGTCAAGAAGTTCAACCTTTTGTGTAGTAAATTTAAGTTAATTTTGAAATTGATTATTTGAGTTTTCGAAATTAGTGTTGTTCACAATTAAAATACATAATAACACTTTTAGATTATACGAGGAATGGTTACGTGACCTAATGCCCAAAATAACACAGGATGATATAAATAAAGAAGTTGAAAAACATTTTCCTCGATGGTTCGAGAAATATGTAAGTTTTTACTTGCAATAATTGAAATGGTTGAATTATCATATCAAAGTGTTTAAATGACATTATACCATTTAATATGATAAAAAAATTTGTGTAGGCCTCAGAAAATGCGATAGAGAACAAGTTCATATGTGATCTTGCGAAAGGACCTTTGCAAGCTGTTAAATCGTATCTGATGTATTTTATTAATGGATAAAAATTTCATACAGAATATCGTGGTCATACTATGGCAATAGTAAATAGTGGGGTTTACATATAGGGAGAATTGATGGATTATTATGGTAAAATTATTGAGAAACTTGAAATTGAGTACCCTGCATTGCCAATAAAACAAAGTGTGATATTTAAGTATAAATGGTTTGATCCAACTCCTAATATTGGAACAAAAGTGCACAGTTGATAAAATATAGTTAAAATCAACCAACAAAAAAGATTTAGACAATTTGAACCTTTCGTATTGGCGATGCAAGCGATCCAAGTGTACTATGTCTCTTTTCCCAGTTTACGATGAGATAAGTCAAATTGGTTGGTTGTTTGCAAAGTAAAACCTAAAGGTATTTTTGTAATATCTTGTCACTCATATTGAGCCCAGAATAGTATATATGAGAGATTATTGCGAAATTAGAAGTGCATTTCATGCTCATGCATAATATAGCATACACATACACGTGAATATTGATTTTTGCACATTTAAATGATTATACATGTATTCATTGACATTTTCCAGGTATAATTGATTTATAATTGTGATTATATTGAGAATTGTGGTTTTTATGTGTTGAAAATTGATTTGGAGAATATAATTTTTATTTAGAATTTTTGGTGAAATTTAGGAAATTTCTGAAAATTTGAGAATTTTTTGACTAGGAAAAATGTCAAGTGGCAAGACAATTGATAAATGATAGTAGAACTAACTATCAAATGGCAATGAAAATTTTGATAAATGACTTTGGGATTTATTGACAAGTGTCAATGAAAATTGGGAGACAATTTGAGTAGGAATTGGAATTGATTGGACTAGTTAAATAAGAGAACCTAGTTAAATCCATAGAAATTGGACATGTGGCAAGTGACAATTCACGATTCTCTTAATTTGAAAGACCAAGTTATTATTTTGTTCTTGCCTTCTTCATCTTCTTCATGGCTTTCTCTTCTTCTTCACGATTTTGATTCACCAAACCTTCATCAACATTACACCTTGATTTCATCTATCAATTGCTACTTCCATCTTGTTGTCTCTTCCATTTGCCACAAGAAAACCTAACCTAATCCACCTTCAAGATGATGATCGTGTGACATGGGAAGTTAAGGCTTCTTGTTGTTTTTAAAGACATTGAAGCTAAAACAAGTAGCTTGTTAATCTTCAAAGGTAGTGTTAAATGAAACATTTATGATGAGTAATTTGAGATTGAATGATCATGATCATAAATTTACATATATGTTGTAACGTAGGTGTAAAAATAAAGATGTTTATGGTCTTTCTTTTTAAAGTATTAATGACATTCTTAGGTTGGCTAAATGGAGGCATTTATAATGATCATTATGAGATAGATTGAAAGTGTAAATGGAGTTGATTTTTATGCTAAATCGTGGATGAATAAATGAATATATTTATGGCTTGTTTTTGTGTTTGTGATAAATAATAATTCATAAATTGTTATAGAGATGTTTTTGAGGTAGAATGATCATTATAATGGTGTTTGGATAAGTGCAGTAAATTGAAGAATGAATGGACATGTTTGATGTCCTATTTTGTGGTTATGATTAATAGTCTTTTATGACTTATTTTGTGAATGTTTTGACTTGTAAATTGAGGTGAGAATGAAGAGGAAATGAAGTAGAAAAGATGATCTATGTACAAGATGTGTTAGATGTAAAATGTAGGAAGTTTTAAAAATCTGGAAAATTAGAAGAAAGTGGCTGGAATATTTAAGCAGTAACAATTTCACTAGATATGCTTCTGTATTTTAGCCATAACTTGACCTATAGATATCCAAATTAAATGATTTTTGATTTACATTAAACTATAGAAATATGGTTACAAATTTCCAGAAGGAATCTAATTTTAATTATGTCTTTAAGAATTCCAAAATTAGACTTGAAGTTGAGTACTGGATGTAGTGTAGTTTAAGAATAGTCTGAAGTGTTTTGAGTAAAACTTTCAGAATACTAAATCAAATTGTATGATCTTAGTGTCATTAGAAACTTAAGATATATAGGAACAATTTTCTAGAAGAAAGTATTGCCTAAATATTCCATTTTACTTGTCATAATGATCATGCAAAGTTGACCCAAAAGTTTGTTTTAAGAAAAAGATGGATTGATTAATTAAATGATGAACTTAAGATAAAATTGTTTTATTGAAGAGTAAAACTAAGTTCAAATTTATATGAATGATCATGTAAAGAGAATAATGGAAATATACCCGGGATTGTCATTAAGAATGCATTGTACATAATCCATATACATATGTGCATAAATGAGTATTTATATAATTGTACAAATTTATGATATGTGTAAATGTATATTGCATGATATAGAGGAGCATTTAGAGCGTCAACATCCAGACGTTGCCGGGACTTCGAGGCAATAGCTTTCTGGAGCAAACTGTGACTAACCTAGATGGTCTCACTTAATCAATTGTTTGTTTTAAATTATGTTCTGAATTATCTTATGAATGTGAACTTGATTATGTTGATTCCAGACATTGAATGTTCGAGGCATTTGATGCATGGATGTGATATTGGAAGTGCGCCTTGTATGTTAATCTGACAAAATAAATGAAACTCAACATTATTATTGAATGCTGGACCAAGATCTGATGATAAATGTATTCTGAATGTGAAACTGAAATCTGATGACTATTGAGAATATGTGAAAGTGATGCATCTCATTACATGAAAGTATGAAAGATAAAGGCAGTTGTGATCGGAGTCGGAGTCGCCAGTAAAAAGAGCTTAAAGCTCAGCATGTGATAAGAGCCTCTAGCTCAGTTACCATTGTACCCAGTATCTGCTAAAGGATATGGGACATTATCTGATACAAGCTTGGTATCCACAAGGGATATGGGCTACTGAAAGGCACTTGGTCACAACAAAATAATAAATAAAAGTGAGTCTCATATGCATTGCATTTATAATTGATACGTGTATTTTAAATGATTGAAATGATCAGTTTGATTGCTCTGAATGTGATATGTGATGTTACATGATAAATGAAATGATATGAATTATGTATTTGTATATTTTGTATGAATTGAGTGAACCATCGAGGATGGTTACCTCACTAAATTTGCAAAACTTACCAAAATTGCAATGTTGATATTTCAGGACCGAGAGAGGACACTAGTGACAGAGAGACTCTACAAGAAGCATAGCTCTTGTACTTTTGCATCAGAGAAATGACTCAAAGGTCAGTCAGGTGAGACTGAAGGATCTAGTTTAGAAATTTTGTATAAATTTTCATGTATGTAGTATGTTCTGTAATTAGTCTTGATTATGTACATATTTCGACGATTTTGTAAAGCTACAATGTATATTTGGTTTTTATGAAATAAAATGAGGAAATTTTGGATTTTTAATTATTGTGTCTTTCTTTATGATGCCTTATAAGAGAATGTAAGTGCTCTAGCATGCCACCCTTGTAAGGTATGTATTCGGATATCACTTAAGATGTTGGGTACGTGTCTTGTAAGAGTGGGGTGCTATAGTTTTTGAATTACATGGAAAAGGAGAAAATAAGATAATTGAAAGTGAAGCGCTTTAGGAAGATGTTCATGAAATAAATGCATGTGTAACATATAATGACATTGAATCTTTGAATGATCTAAATAATGAATATGTTCAAATTTTATCTGGAGAGGATGAGGAGGGTGACAGATATAAAGAAGAGCCTAAGTTTGATTCTAATTCTTTATAAAAAGAAGATGATGATGATTTTGATTTACAATTAAGTGATAATAGCGCTTAATTTGTGTAAGTAATAGAATATTATATGAATAAATTTATTAATGCAACAACAATATATTGTTATGTATTAAATTTATATTGTTTTATTAATAATCAATACAATATGAATTTCAACTTAAAAATATGTCACATAAGAGAAAACAAGATATAATGTGGCCAAGGTTCAGGTTACCACAATTTGGAGGACACAGTGCATGTCCAAGTGAAGCATCACATTCTGCAAATGCTACAAAATCAGGTGTTGTACATCCAACTAGTGCACATCCAGATCAGGCATCACCTTCACCACTTACAGCCCTTGTAGAGTCACATTCCCTACCTACTGCTACACCATCCAGCACCCCTATACCGTCCACCACCCCTATATTGGCAAAGATATCAAACGTAAACGTTGCAGATGAACGTGCCCTCCAACCTGGAGCTAAGGGAGTTGATGTAAGAAATTGCATCACAATTGTCAACAATCTATAATTGAAGTTCTATAAATTTTGTAATACATGTTTAGTAAAACCTCTATAAATGAATATTTTTGGGACCTGAAAATTTTTTATCTTATACAGAGTTATTAATTTATCGATAAATGAATATTTTATTAATTTATTGATAAATTAATATTTATTAATT
>JAOSBM010000008.1:21206273-21221130 GCA_027568955.1 Erythroxylum tenue
AGTCCGTTTAACGGACACATTCGGGTGGAATAGTGCACTTTTGTCACTTCATGTCCGTTTAACGGACATGCCCTCAATGTACTGTTCATTTGTGATTTTTGGAGAGAAAGTCAAGCTTTGAAATCTTTCAGAGGGTCCTTAATTTAAACGTTTTCTATCTAATGAACATGGAAAAAGGGTATTAATTGAACAGTTAAATTACGATTAAGTCTAATTCACAGTTAGGTCCCAAATCCGTCGGGCCTCGGAATCGGGGTCCGACATCTAAAGTTTTCCGATGGTTATATTTCAAACTTGACAAAACGTGTGGACATGAGGAAGTACAAATTATTTAGGACGAAAAGTCATAATTGTCATGTGTTTATACAAAGGCTAATTCCAATTGTACTTTGGGAGTTGCTACCGAATAAGGTTTGGGAAGCTATAACAGAATTAAGTTTGTTCTTCAAAAGCTTAACATCATCTGAAATAAAGTTAGCTGAAATGGAAAAAGTAGAAAGGAAAATTCCAGTTATCTTATGCAAATTAGAAGGGATTTTTCCTCCAAGCTTCTTTGACGATATAGAGCATCTACCTATACATTTAACACATAAGGCTAAACTTGCTGGTCCAGTTCAATATCGATGGATGTATCCGTTTAAGAGGTAATTATAGTTAATTTTTAAATAAAACTTATAGCGTGTTTTAATCAGTAATTGTAATAACCCTATTTTTAATATAAATATTTGCATCACTTAAAAAATGTTTAAAATAAGGCTAGAGTTGAAGGTTCGACATGTAATGTTTATTTAGTAGAGGAAGCAAGTACATTTTGTTTACATTATTTTGAGTCTCATGTGCACACAAGAGAAAGAAAATTTCCTTGTAATGACAATGGGGGTGAAACAGGTGAAGTTAATGGTTACTTATCCATTTTCACATATCCTGGATGAATATGTGGACGCTCAACAAGAAGAATGATAACAAAATAATAAATAGAGATTGCCCATAGTTACATTTTATTAAATTGCCAAGAGGTTCAATCTTTTGTGATGTAAGTTTAAGATAATTTTGAAAATGATTATTTGGGTTTTCGAGGTGAGTGGTGTTCACAACTAAAATACATAATAATATTTTTAGATTATACGAGGAATGGTTATGTGAGCTAATGCTCGAAAAAACATTGAATGATTTCATCAAAGAAGTTGAAAGCCACTTTCCTCGATGGTTTGAGAAATATATAAGTTTTGACTTGCAATAATTGAAATGATTGAATTGTCGTATCAAAGTATTTAAATGACATTATACTATTTAATATGATAAATTTTTTATGTAGGCCTTAAAAAATCCAATAGAGAAAAAGTTCGTATGTGATCTTACAAAAGGACCTTTGCGAACTTTTAAATCATATTCGGTTTATTTTGTTAATGGATACAAATTTCATACAGAATATCATGGTTATAACATGACAATAGTAAACAGTGGGGTTTGCATATAAGGAGAATTGATGAATTACTATGGTAAAATTATTGAGATACTTGAAATTAAGCATCCCACATTGTTAATAAAATAGAGTGTGATATTTAAGTGTGAATGTTTTGATCCAACTCCTCATGTTGGAACAAAAGTATATAGACGATACAATCCCATTGAAATTAACAAGCGAAGAAGATTTAGACAATTTGAACCTTTTATGTTGGTGATGCAAGCGACCCAGGTGTATTAAGTCCCTTTTCTTAGCTTAAACCGAGATAAGTCAGATTGATTAGCCGTTTGCAAAGTAAAACCTAAAGGTGTTTTTGATTTGCATGAAAAATGATAAAATAAGAGAATTGAAAGTGAAGCATGTCAGGAAGATGTTCATGAAATAAATGCATGTGTAATATATGTCGAGAATAAACCTTTGAATGATCCAAATAATGAATATTTTGAAATTTCATCTGGAGAGGATGAGGAATCTATAGAGGGAGAGAGATCTGAAGATGAGCCTGACATTGATTCTAATTCTTCAGAAAAAGATGATGATGATGACTTTGATTTACAATTAATTGATGATAGCAATTAATTTGTGCAAGTAATAGAATATTATATGAATAAATTTATTATTGCATCAATAATATATTGTTATATATTTCATTTATATTGTTATATTAGTGGAATGATTAATAAAATGTGAATTTCAGGTTAAAAATGTGTCACATCAGAGAAAAAGGGATATGTTGCGGTCAAAGGTCAACTTACCACCATTTGGAGGAGCTAGTACACATCCAAGTGAAGTATCACATTCTACAGATGCTACAGAATCAAGTGCTGCATGTCCAACTAGTGCACATCCAGATGAGGCATCACCTTCCCCACCCACAATCCCTGTAAAGTCATATTGCCTACTTACTGCTAAACCATCTAGCATATCTGCTATACCATCCATCACCCTACTCCCACACCAGAATCTGAATCTATTCTGACAGAGATATCAGAGGTAAATGCTGTAGATGAAGGAGGCAGACTCCATCTTGGATCTAAGGGAGTTGATGGAAGAATTTACATTACAATTGTTAATAATTTGTGAGTGAAATTCTAAAAATTTTGTAATACATGATAACTTCATAGGTTTATACTAAAGTTATAAGTTTTAATTTGAAAATGATCTAAAATAGCTTATATATTAAGTTGATTTCGTCTGGAATGTGCTCTAGACATATATCATCCAAGTTCAAGTAAATATATAGAACTTAAGGGTTATATATAGAAGAATATCTCCCAGGGGACGAAGGATTTTTATCAAGAGTTTGAGGTACAAAAAATATATTCTTTAATCTTTGTTATTTTATCTAATTTTATACATTAATTAGATAAATATTGTAGTTTATAAGCACTTATAATATGTTTTTCTTTTTTTTAGCAAGAATTTTTTTGGGATTCAAAATTTGTTGTTGTCATTTATAATGTATGGGGGAGGTGAGCTCGTGCACTTTATAAAGACTTTCTTGGCTCAATACACAAGAATGGTATACGACCTTCTTATATATTTGAAGAAATATAAAGTCGATGGGAACAATACTGGGCAACACTCGCGGCAATCTCCATTTCAAAGCACAATTATGCAAACAGATGGAGAGGACCAAAGGGAGAGAGTCTACCCGTATACACTGGGAGATCTATGACCCACCAGGAGCTTGCACAGAAACTTGTAAGTATCTAAACTTTACATTTATATTCTGATTTGTGTACTTTGATGCACGAAATTTGATTTCAATGTATGAAATTTATAATGAAAATATATATGTATTATAGAGAATGATAACTTTATAAATGTATGTTGTTATGAATGGTTGTGTTAAGAAATTTTTTTTGTTTAATAGGGGATAAATATCATAAAAATAATGGAAACTTTACCGGAACTTTTGTAAATTGTAGTTCACTTATAACACTTTATTCTGATGCAGGAAAAGTCTATAGGCAGGAAGTCTACACTATGTCAACTCTTTTTGTACACCCACAATAAAAAGCGTGATAATGTGACCTTCGTCAACAACCAATGTAGACAACTTAATGTATGTAAAATTTATACTTTAATATTAATTTGATAAATAATAGTTGTTAAAATTTATTACTTATTTAACATAAACAATTATAATGATAGAATCAAATACAAGAAAGCATAGAACGACAGTCTCAGAATTTCGAAAACTGTTGATGAGGGTCAGACATATCTTGATGCAGTTGGTAGTAGGGACTGCCGTGGAAGAATTTTCAGCTTAGGTTCTTTTGCAAACATATGTTATTCGCAATTTTCTACATCCAGTACAGTTAGATCTAATAGGTGATCTGCATCCAATTAGAGAGTCATTCAACTTGAGAGCATAGTGGAGATGATGACAACTCAGTTGCAATAGTTGATGGAGTACATACCCTAGCTCCGTAATGAGATGAATTAGTTGAAGGAGAGAGGCAGTACCTCATCACAGCAGTCAGATTATAACTTAGATAATAATATTTCGGTACTTAAATGAATTTTATTTGATATTTTGCTACTCCTATATTTTTTATGAATTCTTAATTTAAAGTTATTTTCAAGATAGTTTTTGTTGTACATTATAATTTTTATATTATATTATCAATCAAGATTATATTATTTAGAGAAATTAAATGTAGAAAAAATAATAGACTATCAACAAAAAAATTCAGGAGGTAAGTGAGAAATGGTAGCTAAAATTATTATAGGTAAATTTTATGAAAGAATTACAATGTTTTATAGGTAAATTACCGACAGAATATTATATTCTGTAAGTAAATTACCGTCAGAATGATATATTATGTAGGTAAATTTAGCAACAGATATTATGAGTAAATTTAGCGACGGAAATATTAATTCCGTTTGTAATTTTAGTAATAAAAAATATAATTTTGTCGGTAAATTTACTGATAAAAATTATAATATCGTTGAGAAATTTAGCAACAAAATCACAATTTTATCGAAAAAGTTTACATATGGTCGTTTCCTTTACGACCCTTTCTATCAGTAATTTTCATAAAAATCAGTAGTTTGTGTCACTAAAACTAATTTGTCTTGCAGCAGAGGCATTAGTCCAAGAGAAAATACATAATATATGAGTCTCGCTCCGAAATGAGCAACGTCGCCTGTCACGTGTCTAGGACTCTAGGTAATGGGCAATCCAATATGGGGCGGCAGAGAAGAAAGTAAATGCTAAAAAACATGCACCAAGACCAAGTGCGAGGGATGGTTTGGTCATGGTGGGGCTAAATGGGAATAGGAAAAAGGACTAACGCATTGGTGAGTTGTCAATCTGCAGATACCGACACGTGTCTCGGTCACAACTCAGGGTGGTCCCAACCTTATTCTTAATGAACGTGCTTCGAGTTCGACAGCAACAGCTGCTCTGGCTGCGATCCTATGCACATGTGCCTACCCATTACTTGGTGTGCGCCATTCATTCATTCTCTTTGTCCTTTTCTTCTGTTTGCAATTTTTGGTGTTTAAGAATTTTCTTTTTTCTTTTTTTGTTATGAAATCCAAAAAAAGGGTAACTTAAGAGTTAGCGTTAGGGATCAAATCATCTGTTATATTTTTACTATTTTAATACTGTTTCAATTTATCTTATTATATAATTATGTGGATAAAATAAGTTGAAACAATATTGGAACAATAAAAGTAGAAAAACATATACCTTCCTGAATTAGGGGACATCCCTTTGTTTACGGGGACAGATCTTCTGTTTATTTTATTTTGTCCATATTTTGTTCCATAAATCTCAGTCATTTATTTATACGAGATTTCTGTTCATTTTATCTTGTCACTGTCCTGTTCCATGAATCTCAGCTATTTATTTATATAAATCCTACATTTATATGAATTCCGTATAAATAAATAGCTGAAATTTATGGAATAAAATAAGGATATACTCCCTCCTATTCAAAATAAGTGTCGTTTTAGAGGGATTTTAATTATTCAAAATAAATGTCGTTCGTGACTTTTTATGCATTATTATAATTTTACTTTCAAAATTACCATTTAATTTCTCTCACATCCTAATTACACAAATTATATTTTCAAGGCACTTCAACATATAATTACTAAGGATATATCAAATATTTCATTAATTTTATTAATAAATATGTATCCTTTTAAAACGACACTTATTTTGAATAGAAAGGAGTAACAAAATAGACAGAAAATCTTAAGTTTTTATTTACAAAGTACAAATGGACGTGAGCAGAATAGATCTAATGTTGCTTACACTTATATTCGTTTTGTGCATTCTTAAATGATGTTGTCACGCATCTCAAGACATTGGAGTTTGAAGGCAACAGAAGTTAACTGTCTTGCACTAAGGATGACTATATGTATTTGTCGGCAAGTCTAATATTATGTGGAATACATATGTACAAGTGGAGATGGTGCAATCACATATACTTCTTATTATGAATAATTTAGAAAAGAAAGAGAATTATGGTGCAGAGTTGAAAAGCTGCAACTGAAACTTTGTTCAATCTCCAGAGATCTCCTTCGTCTGCCACTTTGGACCAGAACAGAACCCTAGACATTGACGAATCGTTTTGATGGCAGATAGACAGACTTATCGTTTCACGCCAAGTCGTCAAAAGACTGGGATACGCACAAAACTGAGGCCAAGAATGTGTCAAAACAAAGGTTTTTGCTTGCTTATTGAGTGTTTGAATGGGCACAGAAAAAGGTAATGGGGTGCAGCGACACCTGTAGCAAACTTCAAAGCTTTTAGTAATACATGCCAGCTTGAGATGGTTACTGTGTGATCTCTGGGGAGCCACCATATCTTTTCTCAATTATTGTAGCCCTTTTGTTTTTATTGCATCGGTTTGATCCAAGTGCCAACTTGCTCTTCCCTTCCACTGCTTTTCACCACCAAATTCAATTCTCACCACGCAACTAATCGTCTTGCAAGAAAATCTACACTTAGATCCCTCGAGGATTGACCTACTATACATTGATGTTGATGATAAACACACATGCCTCCCAGATTATCCCCACTCATCTTCCACACGGGACGTGATCTTTGGCCCTTGAATCCTGTATCAATTCTGTTCTAACTCGTTTCAATCATTTATTTATGTAGCCATCAATTCTATCTTAACTTATTTCAACTATCTATTTATGTGGCATAAATAGATGGTTGAAATGGGTTAGGATAAAGTTAGTACAAAATTTAAGGGCTACATAAATAAATAATTAAGATAGGTTAAAACGGGGTTAATACAGAGTTCACGGGCTAGAGGATTTGAGGAGTCTTCCACACGCTAAAATAATCTAAGACAATTCGATTCTAAATGAGTGGCTAGAATTTAAAGAATAACATGTTTTAAATTTTTATGAATACAAATTAAAAAAATCAATTTTTTTTGTGTGATTTCATAAATTTTTATTGATGTTTTTGTAATTTTAAAATATGCTGAGAGCTTTCTGTACTTTATAAAAGAATTTAGAACTCTTGTATGTTTTTCAATGTTAAATATTATTAATGTAATAAATATTTGACCTATAATGTTTTAAAGATCAGACCAGAAGTTAAATTAGTAATATAAGAAATTTAAAGTTTAAAAAATTTATAAAATCAACTAAATATTGAATAAAATTAAAAATTTTGAAATGTAATTGAAAGAGATTGTCCTTAACTAGAAGAATTTAAAATTTAATTAAAAAATTGTATAAATTTATAAAGTAAAATGGTAGTATAAATTTTTTTTATGTTGCTTTACACATGAAAAAATAACATTATTATTATTGTTAATCTCCTACTTATTGTTATTATTATTATTGTTATTACTACTTTATTTTTATTTTTTATTTAACTTAATTTAATTATTTATTCTTATTTTTTGTGGGTCATTTGGAAACAATCTATTTACTAATTAAGGAGAACGCTACATACACCAGACCTTCCCAAACCTCCCATTTAGCAAAATGTTTATGTCTTGGTTGTTGTAGTCACTTTTTTTTTTTAGTTGACCACGAGGTGTCCTAGGCGGGCCCTAATTATAGGAAGGCACTTTTAAGCCATCCGTACCCAGACTAATCCCCGCTCGAGCCGGGTAGGTCCCTTGCGGGAAGTAAAGCTCTGATCCCAAGTTTTAAACAGTTGCATACATGAGAGGGGTTCGAACCTGCGACATCACTTAAATTAAGAGAGCCCCTTATCAACTCACCTGCGCCTTGGGGTTTGTAGTAACATTATTACTTCCCTTAAAAGTGTTTTCAAAAAATTGGAAACCTTTTCTTTATTATTATGGTATAACTTAAACAGTAACGTGATGTTTAAATAATTAGGATATTGTATTATTTTTTATTTTAAATTTAAATTATGAATTTCTTTGATGTTGTAAAACATGCAAAAGATTCAAATAAAGCTTAACATAAGCTATCATGTTATGGTTAATTGTAAAGGAATTGAATCCATCTTTAATAATTAAAAATATTTTTTGTGAATGCACATGAAAAATGAAGATCTGTCTAAAAATATATTAATTACGATTTTAATTAAACCTGGAGACCAAGTACAATTTTATTAAGGTGTAAGTAGAAACTGGAAAAGCTAATAACAACCAAAATATAGTACATTAAAAAGGAAAGTAGATGGTGTAATTGATAGTACAGATTTTATTATGTATTCAGGATTATACACGAAAGGATAAAAAATAAAGGTAATGTGAAATACCTGATTTTGATTCTACCTCTGATTCTCTTAGGACCTGTGGCGCCCCCTTACCGTAGGGTACACACCGGGACGCTCGCAGGTTATTCCGGTATATATCCTACGATAAGAAAGAGCTACGGACATTCACTGTTGTACTCCACATGGCATCATAATAATAAGCAGCAATATAAAATCACAACTTTTTAAAACCAACTTTTTTTCCATTCCATTTCATCAAAAGCAGAAATTTTTACAACTGTCTATACATCAGTAGTCCAAAAACTTAGTACAAAAAAACTACTAAAGCAAGGACAATATATCAGTCCTAACTAGGTCATCTCAAAAATCTCAGCTGACCGACCTGTTTGCCATGACTTCTCTTGCCAACACGATCTACACGGCAGAAAAAAGTCCCTCTGAAACTAGGAGTCTACTCTCGAATCTGAAAAATAAGTTACAATTTTTGGTGAGTTTGCGAACTCAGTGAGGAACTATCATCAATGGTTCACCCAATTCATGCAACACTCAAACAAATCACAGTTATTTTATAATTTCACATTCAGAAGTACCACATGATTGTTATACAGTTATTTTCATATGCAAATTTCACTATTCACGACTATGTGAATGCATGAACATATTAGAACAATTCTAAACCCTCTTAGCCCCTTTCTAAATTACTATTCTACCATTTTCATCGGTGGTGGGATGTTACAGGACCTTTATAGAAAGTGTTTCCCGACACGAGATTTACGTCTTTCTACAGTTTTTTCAAAACGTAAACTCTCTTAATAGGTCAGAGAATCCTTATGCTTACGATTGATATAAACAATTGCAGGAGACCTTAACTTTTATATATATGTTCTATATCGAGGTTCTCATCATAAGGTCGATATGAACCAGGTCCATACAAAAAGGGATCAATTTTTCATCCGAACTTTGACCTTTTGATTTAGATCATTTACTGGATCACTTTTATTATCTTTATTTGAATCAAATTACGTAACTTAACCGATAATTTATTAAAAATTAAAAAAGTAATTAATAGTTGTCTAATTTTATACAAAATGACAAAATTGTCCATAGAAGGTCATCCCAAAACTTGCATATATACATATTTAAGTACACCAACATGCAAATATTGATAAAACGAAAATGTTGAGAAGAAGTAGTGAATTCCATTCGCACAGCAAAAGAGTGTCGAGGTTGAAGATATGGACATGAATGAAAACTTGCAGCTTGGCTTGGTGGAAAATGGAAAAGAATAAAAAGTAATGGTCACATCAAAACGTATAAAAGTCACGAGTGGAATAGAATCTTCACGTGAAAATTGCCCAACCTGAAGTTAATCTTGCTTCCTTTTTCATTATCTTTTGTCACCCAACACACAATATCATGGCACGAAAGTGACTTTCCTTTTTCATGTATATATATTTTTTTAATTATCAAATTGCGGTCAGTCGAATATAAGTATCTCGAAGAAGGAGGGGCCAAAATGATGGAAACAACTGGAATTTGCAGAACCCCTTTTGGACATTAATATCTTTGTGAGATTTGAAGTCTATCGAATGTGTGTCACTTTTGGTCGGCAGGTTGTTGTAAGTTTTCCCTTCAGTCCTTCATTTCTTCCCCGGAAAGAGAGAATTCAATCAACTCCATGTCCTCCACATGTTTCGGATACTATCTTCAAAAATGTCACCTTTACCAATAATGATATTCTGTTTGGCAATTAACTGATTGCATTAATTGTTAGCTGATTCTATCAGTTGTTAATTGATAGCTGATTCTATCAGCTGATTTGATCAGCAAATTGGATTAGCTGTTTGTTAAAAATGTTTGGTAAAATTAGTTGTTTATGTGTAAAATAACTTATGAGGACATGACTTTAAAAAAATATAAGTGTATGAATATTATATATCTAGTATTTTGTTGAATATTTTTATAATAATTTAGATTTTAAAGAAGTCATATTTATCTGTACTATTTCATCATTTATAAAAAATGTATACAACTCTTTCTATTTTCATTTTCATTTAAGAACAATATTTTATTTCTAACCTATAATTACATAAAGGGTAAATTTGACTTTTAACCATAGTTTTCAAACCCGGACTGAACCGGCCGGTCTGACCGGTCCGGTTTAAGCCTGTAAACCGGTCTCAAATTGAACCGGTCAAAACTGATCAATTGACCGGTCGGACCGGTCCGACCACTGGTCTATCAAAATTTTTTTATTTTTTATATTTTGTTAATATTATTAATATTATATATAATTAAATATAATTATTGCATAATTATGACGTCACACCGGTTCGACCGGTGGTTGAACCGATTGAACCGGTCAAATCGGTGACCAGTAAGGCCTTCAATTCGATGACCGGTCCGATTTTGAAAACACTGCTATTAACAATAAAAATTTTAGCTTATTCACAAAAAACGCTCCTATATAGGAGCGTTTTCTTTTTTAGTTGTTTACGTATTATCAGCCATTGAAAAAGCTCTTCACCAAACGTTTTTTATAACTATAGGAGCGTTTTTTTTTTTAGTTGTTTACGTATTATCAGCCATTGAAAAAGCTCTTCACCAAACGTTTTTTATAACTGTTTGACTTTTCGAACAGCCTAAAATAATCAATCAGTTAAAAAATAGTTTATTAGTTGTCTACCAAATAAAGTCTAAACAGCCAATCAACTAACTAAAAAATAGCTAATTGGCTGTCTACCGAATGAAGCCTAAATATACACCATTTTAACATAGCCTCAGTCACTTTTCAGTTCACTCCATGCAGTCGACCGAGAAACTACCTATATTTAAATATATGCTTATGTGTGTGTGTGTTATACTGTTATTACTTATTACACTGTTCACGCATGTTCCACCACTAAGTACGGTGCTTAATGAAGCACCAAAAAATGATGAGAGCTGGACCAAATAAAAGATGATATGGTCAATAACGTAATAATGTGTGAGAAAGGACCGCATTCATCATATCTTCAAACTGTATTCATTGCGTGGTAGGTTTCTATTTTTTACAAAAAGATAGGAAAGCCAACTTGAATCATTCCTTTTAACTGAGTCAGTCATCTCTACAAATTATAGTTTAATTATAATAACAAATAACTAAAGCTTAAATTCTTTCTAATCAACGTAATATTAAAATGAAAATAATTATACAATCCAGGTCAATAAAACAATGTTTTGAATTTAGTATTATATCAATCAAAAGTGGTACAAAATTTACCTTATATTGTATCATGGTGTAACCTAAAATTTTAATTTGTATTAATTGGACTAATTAGTAAATTGAAGTACTATAAAATATTGAATCAATTTTATAACATAAAAAATTCAAATGGTTAAGTTGAAAAATATATTATATATTTTAACTAAAAATATATTTTAAAATAATTCTTATTTTTAAGAATAAAATATTTTTATGTGATTTTAATAAATAAAATTATTGAATATTTTTATGTGATTTAAATAAATAAAATTATTGAAGCAAATTTTAAAATATCTTTAATTTATATTAAAGAATTAGATTTTAATTATAAATGTAATTAAAAATTATTATATAATATTTAAAAATAATCTAAATCAATATTGAGTATTAACAAATATTAATACTACACCCTATTAATATCAAAATTGATGCAAACTTCAGTATATAATTAAAATTTTATTATATAATTTTTTAAAATAATCTAAATCAATATTGAATATTAACAAATATTAATACTACACAGTATTAATATCAAAATTGATACGCCAGCACAACAACAAAACCCTTAAGAAGGTTTTTTTTCTTGCTTCTCAATAGGTGTTTTAGAAGGGTCTAAATTATAAAAAGGTACTTTTAAGTTATTTACACCCATAATTTTCGCTTGAGTTAGATAAATCCGTTATAAAAAATAAAATTTTGACTCTAAATTTTAAATAACTGTATACACGAGAACGTACGACCTCGCTTACATAAAAAAAAAAAAAAGTTAACCCTCGAGAAGGTTTATTCAAACAAAAAGTGTCGTCTATGCCACATTTTCACCTCCCTATTATTAGTCATGATTATGAATTAGCATGATCATGAACATTGTATTTGTCGGAACCACAATATAATAATGTAGCTTTAGGCGGCCGTGGTCAAGCTCTAGACCTATCAATGACATGATGGCCTTGTAAGATGGTAGAATTTCTAGGTTTAATAATGTAGGGGGCGGCACAAAATTAATAAGCATGGCAGCAACACTGGGTCCATGCAATCTTTGCCGCATCCACTCTATAATGGTCACCAATGTCCCATCCTATTAATCACTATTATTGGTGTTAAATTTTCCATTTACAACCAAAAGTAGATCAAAATATCCTTCCAAAAAAAAGGGTAGATCAAAATATTTAAATGAATTGATCAAATAAAATTTTAAGATGTATTGATATTGGGATTAAGTTCTTAATATTTTTAAAAGTTCAAATAATCCTGTATATTTAATAGACTAACGTTAAAATATAATTAATTATGAAAAATGTGAAATGTATAAAATTAGAGAAAAATAAAAATAGCCTTGAAATAATAATATTTTAAGCGAATCTACACAATATTTTGATTAATTATGGTACTTTTAAAACTCAATTTATTATTGTAATAGATTTATAATTTCCAAATTACTATTTATGCATTTTCACACTATTTAAATTAATTATATATATATCTTTAAATGTTTTTCAAAAGTGGGTTAATTATGTAAATTTTAAAGAATGTTAGGAATCAAAATTATTTCAAATATATGAGAGTTCCTCTTAACCTTAAACATGATTTGTAAAGGGTTACTCTTCATATATAATCTAGAAGAGTTGTATGGAGAGTTAATCTTCACCAATTAAAGAAATAAGATAGCAAATCTTTAAGTAAAATTTAGGGATTGGACATAAGTTAAAGGGTGATTGAATCAATATAAATTAGTTTTATCTTTCTTTTCCTAACTTTTTTTAATTATTATTGTGATTCCTTTATTATTATCATATATAAGCTTGCCATAATTATTCTTTATAGTAGACAATTTAACCATTAATCTTCAAATAAAACAGAAAGGGAATACACACAATTCACCTTTCTCTTACGTTTCATTCACCTTTCTCTTATCTAGATAACGAAAAATTAAATAGCAGTTTGGAGCCTAAAAGAGCTCTAATAACAGGCATGCAACATGTATCACTTATAGAAGTGCACCATCTCATGCCAAGATCATTCTTTTGAATGCTAAGTATGTTTATAATAAGCATACTATATCTCTAATGTATAAAAATTACATGCTCATCCATTGTCATCTAAACACAAGTAAATTGTATTATATCACCTACATCATCCATCAAGACCTTTATAAATTGTACTCTTATAAGTCTTTATATGACACTCACACTTTTATTTCCTATCATGTGAGAAGTTATTTTTATGATGATCATGGACATATATATAATTTATTCTTTGAAACAATGCTTCTTAAGTAAATCCAAAAATATATTGGTTAAACATCAAATGAGTTGCAATCAAGGTTTTGAAATTTGAACAGGACGTCGAACCGGAGGCTTTACTGGTTATCAGTTCGACCACCGGTCGAATCGGTGTGACGTTATAATTATGCAATAATTATATTTAATTATATATAATATTAGTAATATTAAAAAAATTTAGAAAAATATACCAAATAATATAAATTTCTATACTTCTGTTAGATTTCTGGAGAAAAGGTGGATTTTACTTTTGAAGGAATCAAAAAACGCATCAGCGTTTTAGAAAGAAAAGAGCAAAATAAAAAATTAAAAAAAAATTATTGAACCATTGGCCAACCGATTCAACCAGTCCCGATTTAACCGGTCAATTAACCGGTTCGCAGTGGTTCAATTGGGAACTAGTTTTTATGGGTTATCTGGATCGGATAACCTACTGGTCACCGGTCAAATCGACTGATCCGATCCGAGTTTCAAAACCATAGTAAGTGATATCACATATATTGATATCAAATGAGGAATAACAATGGTATCTCTAACAATTGATTTCAAAAGAAAAATCACCAAGATCCGTCACATGAACTAAGTAAGGATGTTGATATCAAAAGACCACTTGTTGAACCGAGAAAGCAAAAGGCATAACTATTGGTGGTACATAAAAAAAGCTGTACACTTACTTTCGTATTGATATATTATGAGAATCGAAAGAATTACATTAATTATATGCGACCTTCTTTTTTATTTTACAAAGAGACTATATATTTTCGTGACTCGAACTTGTAATCTCTTGATTACAAAGAAATATCTTCACCAATTATTTCGGAGCTCGCCCTCGATTAAGACCTACAGCTTATCACAAATATAACATCGAATTGCACGGGATAATTACTTTTGGATGATGTATTTGCAATGAACTAAATTAAAAAAATTTATGCATTTTATGGCTAATATTTGTGACCGTTAAAACCTTTGTATGCATATGTTTCAAGTAAACAGATTTGAAAATTTGACATGATAAAGAATAATCTTCCACGCACGATGATTCACCATGTGTAGCCGACACTGGATGGAAACTTTCAACTTTTCTTCATCTTATCTTCGTTCCTTTTTTGTTCCATCATATGATTAAAGAGTTTTGCAAGTACCTAATTAACCTTTTTAACTTTTGCCATCGGCAACGCAAACAT
>JAOSBM010000008.1:21302719-21318733 GCA_027568955.1 Erythroxylum tenue
AGACACAAGTCGACTTATGGTACTGTATAAGCATAAGTCGAGTTACATCATATGCACAAGTCGACTTATACTTTCACCTTGGTGTATGTTATTTACTAACGACATTGTTTTAGTGGATGAGATAAGAGATGGTGTTAATGCCAAACTAGAACTTTGGAGGGATACGTTAGATTCAAGAGCTTCAAATTGAGCAGGACTAAGATCGAATACCTGGAGTGTAGCTTTTTAAGGATCGAATACCTGGAGTGTAGCTTTTTAAGGCATAGAGTGGCTTCCAATATGGAGGTAAAGATTAGTGCAAAAGTTATACTATATAAAGAGTGTCTTAAGTATCTAGGACCTATGATCCAAAGCAATGGAGATATCAATATAGACATAGTTCACCGAATTAGATCAGAGTGACTTAAATGGAGAATTGTTTCAGGAGTTTTATATGACAAAAAGATACCACTCAAAGTTAAAGATAAATTCTATCATTTAGCAATTAAGTTGATTATGTTCTATGGGGATCAAACATGTAACACACCACTACCATAAAGCATATACCCAAACATCCATAAGATATTCAAGGACATACCTTAGTAGAATGACATGTTAGAATAATCACGTTCACTTAAGATGGCATCATATAGAACACAAGTATTCCAAAGATCATTTTTCCCATTTCATTCACAAACATAAACATTCATTGTTTTATTACACTCATATTTCATGTATATATGTAATACACAACATGTAAGAGTTCACAACTTTATACAAAATGTACAACATGAAACCGGATGTTGGACCCAAAATGTTTTAGCTAGACTCTTTAGAATCAGCCGACCAGACCTTTGAGTCATTCTTGTTTCCAAAAATTGACAATACTAGACTGCTATTAGATTGCCTTAAAAGTTATGTCCCCTCAGTACCTAAAAATCAACGTTGCAATTTTGATGAGTTTGTGAACTCAGTGAGTGAACCGTCATCGATGTGCTCACTCAAGTCAGAACACAAACATCACAAATTTATAACCAAATTCACAAATATATCACATTATTCATAATCAAATCCCATATCTCACGTCATTCTATTTTGTGTACCAAATCACAATATACATCATATTTCAACAAGCACATTATAAATACAAATGCTTCATATAATCATTTCAGAAAAATCCAATCATTCAATTCAATCATTCGTATCATCAATATTTTATTTTGTTGTGACTGAGTACCTATTTAACTGTCCCGTACCCATTGTAAATGTTGGGCTCATTTCATAACTGTCCCGTTCCCGTTGTGGATAACGAGCTTATTTCATAACTGTCTCGTACCCATTGTAGATATCGGGCTCATTAACAATTGAGCCTGTGGCTCTTATGCATATTTCCTGAGCTTTAAGCTCTTTTTCACGTGGGTCACTCCGGTCACAACTCCTTTATCTGATCATGCATAATAAAGTAATAAAATGCAACAAATTACATATTATGCTATCAATACCTTTTATTCAAAGTGCGTAGTCATTTATCATATTCATCAGATCTAAGTCCGACATTCAACACTTAGTTGAGTACTCATTTCACTTTGCACATATAAATTTGAAACACTTCCATTACAGTCCCAAATATCAAACTCCTCGGACCATCAATGTTTGGAATTATCAATATCACAATCATATCCATAACAGTTCAATATCTGAAAGTTAATAAAAAACAATTCAAACATAGTGAGAAAACATCTAGGTTAACTCACATAATTCAAACAGAAGCACATATATAATTGAGATTACACATCTAGGTTAACTCACAGTATGCTCCATAATAGCTATTGCCTTGATGACCCAACAATGTTTGGACGCTAACGTTCAATTTATGCCTCTATATTATGTAATACACATATATTTACACATTACTAACTTGTTTAATCGAATGAGTACTCAATCATACACATGTATATATGATATGTCCAATACATGCTCAATTGACTTTCTTAGGTATGTAACCTTAATCACAAGTCTTGATCATACATTCATTATAGATTATATACATCTAGTTTTATGCCTTAAGTAAGTTTGATTATTCTCAATTCATCAATCATGCATTCATCAATCCTTTTCTAGCATTATATATTCACATAATTTTCCCAATTCTCATTCAATCATACCTAATTCATTGCTTATATCCTTTGGATCACAATTGTATTCATAAAAACATCCTTATTCCATTAACAACTCATACTTCGCAAATTCATATAAATTGATATAAAATAATTCATTCCTTAATTTATAACCTCAATTAACAACTTAAACTTATCAAATACTTAATCACTTAATCGAGCAACCTTCTAGGTTCATTTCAAACCCCAATCATGTCCTAATGCACCAAAGTAAAGCAACTTACCCATATATGGTTTGACCATCACATAAAACACAATTTTGTTCACTTTAAAACATTTCCACAATCGTGGGAAGGAACTAATACAATTCGCACGATCGTGCGATAGATGAACCAAAAGTTCACGTTCATTTTCCTTCAACTTTTCTTCCAAATTTTAACACATTCATGATAGTCCATCAATTATGCCTCATTTATACCTTGAAGATTCTTCAATTCCTCATCAATTCATCTCTAATTCCAATTCAAAATCATTCAGTTGGTAACTCAAACAATTTATCTTTTATGCATCAAAAACCAAACAGAAACTTTCATTCACTTTTATACATGTAATGCTAACTCTTTCCCATTTCAAGAACACTACACTAGCACCTTTCTTTAGCATAAATTTACCTTCAACATACTTCAATTCTCAATCTAATTCATCTTTAAAACAACCTATAATCTAGGGTTTCCATGTGTCAAAAACAAAACCAATTCATCCATTAAATTCCAAGCACACTTCATCATTAACCCTATATGCAATTCATCCCTAATCAATCATCATGAATGTTATGCTCACATATGTCACAATAGGGAAATCAATCACTTACTTGTTCAACTTGTAGTTCCCTCAATTAATAAGCTAACCAAGCCTTTCAAGCATTCAAGCATCACCAAGAATAAGATGGAAATAAAAGGGTTTAAATCACAAGATGAAGGCTACAGAATTTTACCAAATTTAAGGTTATGGAGATTATGTGGGTGTGTCGATAGTGAGGAGGAAGAAGAGGAGAGCAAGTGACTAAAAACATGAAAGAAGATGGTCTTTCAAATGTGAGAATCGTGGGGTACAAGTGTGTGGTGAGGGGTGAGACACATGGTGTGACACTTGTCAAGTGGAGAGCTATGTCATGTGTCTTCTTCTCATGCTTCCAATTGTCACCTAATGTTTGGTTCATTTGTCACGTAGTTTCCTAGGTCACTTGTCACTCGTATATTCAAGCCATTTTTCATCCAATTAGTTAAGCCATTTTTCACTTATTCCCAATGCCATATATCACCATTTCATAGGTCTAATCAACCTAAATTTTCATGTATCAATTTATCTTACCCTTTGACATTTTTCCTAGACTAAATGCACACATCATTACGTCAATCACTCAATTGTAACATCAAATTTCCAAATTACTAATTATAATTCAAAAGAAATTCAAGACATATTCAACACATAAGTACATCATAATCAATTAAAACCTTTTATACCCGGAATATGTCAATTGAGTGCATATACTATCTTTACAATGTCCCTAAATCATGATTCATGTGTGTATGCGAATATGATGAATGCAAATGAAATGCACTTTATATCTCATATGATATGACTTAATCTAACAGTTAAATCCTTAAGTGTAGAAACAGGCAATTACAAAACAGGTGCATAATCATAAGTTAATAATGGAAAAGATGAGGATGCTCCGTTGGATGAGCAACCTTACTAGAAGAGATAATGTCAGGAATGTAATGGTAAGAGACAAACTAAAAGTGACTAATATTAATGAAAAATTAAGAGAAATAAGGTTTAGGTGGCCTAGACATATTAAAAGGATACACCCTAACGTTCTAACGAGAAGATGCGGGAAGACTGTACTTAAAGACTATAAGAGAAAAAAAGGAAGGCCTAAGAAGAATTGGAGAGAGTTGATCAAGAATGATATGACTTTGTTGGAACTTATCGAGGACATGGCATTCAACGGAAAATTTTGGCATTCTATGATAAGGGTAAAGGATCTTATATAAAGAGATCATTCTCTTTCTCACTAGTCTTTTAAATATTCTCCTTCTGAGTCTTATACCTTGTATTTAGCCTAAACATTTAATATATAATACTTCATTCTTAGTTATTGAGTCTAAACATTTCCTTATTTAGCCCAAATATTCTCTTATAATGGTTTGTATTATTTATTTTATTACTTATTGTTATATTTTTATTTTATTATTATCTTTTATGTCTATTTTTATTTTTAATTATTATTACTTTATTATTTTAATATGTATATATTATGTATTATTTATTATTTTTAAGTGGGACTATCGGAACAATATTTCTACCAGTCAGGAGTAAGACTGCATACTTCTAGATTTTTCCAAACTCCGTGTATCAGCTAAACTTTCCCTGAGTTGTTATATTCTTAAATAAACTATAAATAAAGAAAGTTATATTAAATAAAATATAGTTTTAATAATAAATCTATATTATATAAATAATTATATTAATTTTAAAAATGCAAAATATTTATGAAATTAAAAAAAAAGTGTACAGCACCTTTCTAGACTAAGTCATGAAACAAAAGTTTATAACCTTGTTATTTTAGAGAAAAAAGTTTGGTTGCTGTTAAGTTGTCATTAATGAGCATCATTATTATAAATGATAGAAATATTATTTCTATTAGATGAGTTGGTAAGGGGCTCTCTTGTCTTAAATGAGATCACGGGTTCAAACCGCCCTCATGTATGCAGTCGTTTAAAACTTGGGGTCAGAACTTTGCTACTCGCAAGAGATTACCCAGCTCGAGCAGGGATTAGTCTAGGTGTGGATGGCTTAAAGATGTCTTCGCATAGTTGGGACCCTCCTAAGACACTTCAGGAGAAAAAAAAAAAGAAATATTATCTTTAATGAAATCAAATTTTTTTATTTGATATTGATGGTCATTGGTATAATGGAGTCAAATTTTATTAGACCACTTTCCAAACAATACTAGTCACCCACTCGTCGATCCAACATTTGTAAACTAGAGCCATAAGACTTAAATTAAGAAAAATAAAATGTTTAAGCATAAAAACGAGTAATTAAGTTTGGAATAATCAAGTAAAAGAAATTGAATTCATGTTTTAAGAGAAGTTTTTATAATTTCAAGAATTGCATATTGCTTATATCTTCTTGGTTCCATGGCATTAGAAAGTGTATCATGTCATGTGCACAAACAAGCACTAGTAAATGTTCATCTGATATGCAAAATTAATTAAAAAGACTTGAAAATCGAACCTTTTCGTGCTATTATCCTTATTGAAGTAAATGGTGAGTTGTTTACTCTCATTTAGTAAACTCAAAAGTCTCTTCACAATTATCCCTGTACATCCATCTTTCATCATTCTCGACTACAACCTGATTTTCTCCTGTCTCTGTTTCACGAAAGACGCTCATAATTTGTGCAGATGAAGAGAATGAGACATACGAATGTTGTATTGTTTAGTTGGCATACCAGAGATCTGCCAGCCAACTAGTCTTAACCGTGTAACTGTTAGCCAGAAGGCAGCATCATGCTTTAGTTAAATTTACAAGAAAATCAGACGATTCATACTTGATGATACAAGAGATGGCTGCTTAAGCAAGAACGTATTTTGCAATTTCGTTTCACTATATTCACACGATGTCTACATATGGGTTTGATAGGGTTAATGGCAACAATGCGTTCAAGGAAGATTGAATCTAAAACAATTGATGTTAGTGTCTAAATCTATCCCTACCATCAAGCTATTGGCTTTAAAATAATGTGCTCGTACCAAGTCCTGGAAACACCCCTTGGTGCCTGTACAAGACTCGTATCCCTTTAACAATCAATCACATAAAGAAACCCGCATAGCAAGTTACTGAGACATGAAGATGAAAAAATGTTCAGTGAACCTATAAGCCTCGTCAGAATTTGCTGCTCAAGCAGACAATATCAGCCACCGATGAGGATATTTAGATCCTCGAAATAGAGCAATAAAATGGAGCAACCTTCCACAGTAAAATGCCATTAAAGAAGCAGCAGCCCAAACAACACTGTTTATTCCTCGATCTGAAATGACTCATCCCATCGTATCTTCTGACTGCCATTAACTTCAACACCAATATAAATCTATGGGTAACTCTGAATGTACAAGTAGTTCCAGCCATTGTGCACTGTATCACTAGCTAAATGATGGATCCAATCTTACCTCCTCATCTTCTAAACCATTTTATGCAATAAAGGATAAGGATGCAACTCTATGGAGCCCAAAGGCATCAATCACTTGGTGACATCTGGTTAGATGCTAAGTCATCCATAGGACCTCCTTGCCTTGATGATGCCAATTCAGTAATTATGAAAAAGGGTTTTTGACTCTGAATGTGAAGTAACAACATCCTGGTGTGACTCGAGATTTGAAGTTACAACATGATGTCCCAACACTTTCAGGGTAGATCTTCGTCAAATGATGCTGATAAATCTTGCTTCAAACCCTTATTAGAACGGTCAGTTGCATCTATATTCGCCTTCACATTGGAAAGTAAGTGCCCGTTATCAGCTTCAAACATAGATACAGACAAAGAACTCTCATCTGAATTAAGTGCATTATGAAAATGCTCCCGAGTTTCAACGAACCCATTAGTAGAAGCTGAAATCTTAGGATCCTCACTTGAAAAAGATCCTTTCAGTTGACTTGCCTCGGTTGGAAGAGGGAAACCATAGGTTGCTTCCTCAGAAAGTTTGATCCCATCATTTTTGCTCTCCAATGAGTGACATCCATTGGTTCTTCTAGATGATGCATGTGGGCAGACTGGAGGGGTGCTTTGTCGGCACACATGACACCTGAACCCAATAATACAACTAATATTCTTCTCATTCAGTCCAAAAGCATCCCCATGATACCATTCTGCAGAAAACAAGGAGCATGAAGAAAAAACGAAAAAGAAAACAAGCTGAAAGCAGGGGAAAAGTGCAGAAAATTAAAAAAAAAAGAGAGTTCTAGATTAGCTTATGACAGAGCTGAAACAAAAGAAAAGGAGGAGAAAGCAGAAGAAAAAAAAGTGTATAATACAAACATTGTGCTGTAAATTAGTTTATGGCAGATCCATTAATCGATATTGGAAATGAAAACCAAATCAGGAAAATGTACCTCCACAGTTCTCACAAGAAATATAACTAGAGGTACACGTATTGCCCATCTCAGAACAAAGATGGCACTGGGGTTGATCAAGGATGGCATCACCAAAAGGAGCAAGAAGCCTTTTCCTCCCAAAATGCAATATCCTCTCATCATCTGGCTTTCTAGACAGGAGAAGACCGTTATGCCAATAACTATGATAAGCATGTGTTCTCTTCTTTCGCCATGACACAACTTTTTTTGGTTTACTAGGTGTGCCTTTTATAGATTTGACTTGTTTCCCCTTTTTTCGTCCTCTAAGCTTTTTATTTTGTAATGACCTGTATTTAGCTTGTCTAGCTGAACGACGCAGGGGTACAACAATAACAGCCTTCTTATTGTTTTGGGATCGTAGAGGTCGTGAAACCTTTAATGCTTTCTGCTTGCTTTTCACTCTCTTTGATTTGGTGCTCATGGTAATCTTTGTAGATTTTTGTTGCAGAACTTTCACGTTCTTGTTATTTCTGTCCCTTTTCAAGCCACTCTTTCCTGTTCTTTTGACAATCTTCACGTATTTCCCATTCAGACATCGGTGACATGTGTATATACAATTAGCAGTGAATGAGCCAGGAGACTTTCTGACATGTCTTTTATGGAAAAAACCTGAAATTTGCATACTATCATGAGATACTGAGCTTTATATAAAACAAATGCGTCGTCTTTCACCCTATGGTCAAATTTGCAAAATAGGTTAAACCAAGAACATATTGCTGACTGACCACTAAATTTTTAGTCAAGAGATTACCTTTGCAGTACTGACATGACACAGCCTCCCTGCGAATTATTAATGGATATAAACAGAAGTCAGTATCCCAAAACAAATAAGACATTCATGCATTTGAGACCAAAATCAAGAAACAAAATATAGGATAAGAGAAGTCAGTGTGACAAACAGAGTACATAATTTCAGAATGTGAGACCAAAGCCAGGCTTTTATTTGGAAAGATAGATAGTAGAAGACTTCTATCAATGCTCCTGCAACTAAAAAAGTGCACAACACTAAAACAAGATGTATGCATGATGCATATGCATTGGTATAGGTCTCAATTAACTGAGAATCAAAACATAGTTAAAAACCTTACGATCTTAAATCCTCAAATATATAACTGGTATAACTTTCAAAAAAACATTTTTTAAAAAAAGTTGTTATTGCACTGAGGTTAAGATATTTGACCTCTTGATTAAACTCTCGACTCCTTACATCAAATCCATTAATTATCACATTATCAAAAAAATTTGTAAATCAAAAGCCTGTTATTGATAAAGTAACCAGACATGAAATGCCCATCCACCCTCGACCATTGTCAATAGGAGCATAGTCGTATTGATGTATCAACTTATCATAGATAAGATTTCAGAAGAAAAGTATAAGCACAAAATACCTTATTGGAACGTCCTTTTTACAGTGCCCACACTTATGGTACTCTGATCTTTCTGCTTTAGCAAAAAGATAAGCAAACCCCCTCTTCTTTGAAGGTTTTCTTAGTACTAAACCACCATCATTAGGTTTTGCAGATAACACTTTACCAGACTTGCGAGCAATTCTTTTCTCTTCAAAACTTTTCAAGAGATGCAATGGGACATGAGATTCACTAAGCCAATATTTCTTCCTGTCACTGGAAGACTCTTCAACCAAAGATCCATATTTCAAGACAACTTCAGGAACAGTTTTCCTTTTTCCAAAATCAAGAAGGTACTTTGAACCTTCACCTTCTAGGCACTTCCTGCGAACAATTGTCTTCTTGAACAACCTGAATGACTTTCTAAATTCTTTATCCAACATGGACAGAAAATGTGTGTTCTCAATTTCATCCCACTTAATGTTCAAATCAAGCTCTCTAACCTGGAAAAACCATACTACAAATTAGGACACAAGACTAAATGAAGAAAAGGGAAGATGATAAAGTAAAATCCAGAACATGACCAATTAGCCTGCACGTCACAACATTAATCTACCAAACTATACTATATTTTTCAGCCTTAAGAAAAGGGCTATAATTTTGGCGTTTCATTATGATTCTTTCTGATAACCTACGAAACTCTGTATTGTCAGTTGCTTCTTTGATGACTTAAAGTGATAACAGTAGAAACAACAAAGGGAGTACGCAATGATCAAGAATTTGAAGGAAATCAAGCAAATGAACTGAAAGTAACAAATATAGCGAGCTGGGCGACAAATCCATACTTGCAAAGCAAGCTGTTCCACATTCTTTAATGACTCAACAGCAGCTCTCCAGGTAAGATTCTTGGTTCTCCTTGCAAAATCTGAATTCTCAGGATACAATATGCCAGAAATCTTTGTACACCCAGCTGCAAATTTAAACTTCAAATAGATTAAGAATAATTTACTTAGTTAACTAAAGTTTAATACTAACACTTGCAAGCTATATGGGACAAGAAAAATGGGACCTTGTCTAGCAGCTTTGGACACGATGGACTGAGGTAAAGCCTTCCAATTGAATAGTTGGCGAGACAGCCTACCACCCCTCCACCAAAACATGGTCAATCCACCCTCAGAGCTGGAAGAATTGTTAGCCTCAAGTTCTGAATATCTAGCTCTTTTTCTGCCAAACCCACTCTTTGATGATGCACATAAAGAGGCAGTTACAATATGAGAAGCTGAACCCAATGTAACAGAAGAATCAACATGCTTTGACCACTCTGCTGAAAAAGCAAGATGATGCAAATTTGACTCCAGCTGTAAAACACCAATACCAACAAAAAAGCCTAATAAGAAGGTAAACTTGAAACAATCCTCAAGGATTACAGCTGCTTAAGAGGATCTAGTTTGTTCTAAACCAGGAACCAGCACTGCAACCTGTAATGCTAAATTGAAAAGCTAATTTATTGAGGTGAAAGATCCCTTTCTGATGACATTTTACAAATTTGAGAGACAACACACAAGCTGAAATCAGATTTCTTCAGGTTTGTTTACAGACTTGGTAACACAATCAAGTGAAGCTTATGATATTAATATGCTCTGCAACTGATAGACATAATCAAAAACCACTGTTTGCAACAAAAGCAACCAGATTCATTATGCATAAACAAATATATTGAAAAAGTTATACAAATTAGGGGTGAAAAGCTTCACAAACAAGTCAGCTTCATTTGGAATAAATGCCTTACATAATCGAAAGTTTGAACTAACCACAATAGCAATCTAATCAAAGAAAGTCCTTACCATCAACACCAATTGTTTCAATGACTCAATATCAGACTCCTTAAGAGCGCTTTTGCGCCAAACCTGGGTAAATTGTGGATTCAACCATGGGCCTAATAGAAGTCCTTGCAACCTATCTTCCATGGAGAGAATATAACTGGTAACCACATTTAGATGACCTATACTTCTTTTTATTTGAAGGCCACCCACCTGACATAGAGATGCTTCTTTGGTCGGACCATAACTAATATTAAACAAACAATCTGAATCATCATCCGACCTGCAATGTAAACACCATCCACATTTTTCTGTCTGAAAATTTGTATTCGTTTCCAGAATATTTGGCCAGTAGAAATTGGCATTTTTCTTTGAGATAACCTTCATCTCAGCTGAGACTCTTTCCTCTCTCGAATCTTCACTCTTTCTATCTGATGATTTACGCATCAACTCTTCGACAACTAAAGAAGCCATGTGACCAAAACTATAGTAGTTCTTGTAACCAGCTCCAGGCTGCACTAGCTTAGCTTCCCCATTAGCTATATTGATAGAAGATGCTGTATAACCAGAAGTTGCGGATTCTGAATTATCTCTTTTATTATTATCAAGGCTGCTGGATGCTATGAACCTTCCTTGAACTTCACATTTCTTTAAGTCAGAAACGTTAGAAAAGTCAGTCTTATCGTTCTGGAAATTTTGATTCCTTGCCAACATATGAGTGGTTTCAGCAAATCTATCAAGACTTAAACACGCAGGCTCCGCAGCACAATGAAGATTAGCAGATCCACTACCATACTCCTCCTGGAGCCTTCTATCTTTAAGTGTGCCATTATTGACCGCATGTGTTTCTGCTGATACCGCAGTTGGGGCTGCTATGCACATGTCTGGGCCCAGAGTAAAGTTTGCAGAACCCAAAGTTCTAGTTGCTCCGTACAAGCTGACAGCCATACCCCAATGCTTTTGGATAGCTCCCAAGATGCCCCTATAATGCATCTCTGAAGACTTAAGCACTTCAACAACCACATTGAGATCTTCTTGGTTGTAAAAATTAAATGAAACTTCACCTTCACAAGAATCAGACCTGCACAAGCATGTAAAAAGTTTGAAAAAGTTACAAATATAGAAAAATCACAATAACTCAGAGCAGAAGTGTACATTCAATACATAAAACACATCATCTACATCATGGAGCTAACAAAAAGAGGAAGTGAGAAAAAATACTTTCTTCATAAGCACACAAAATGACCAGTAATTTAATTGTTATTGACAATTTTTCTTTTTATGGAAAAAATCCCATTTAATGGTAAGTTAATGATGAATGTAAGCATGATGATCGAGCACAAACTTACACCAATAAATAATCACAGCTGCTAAAAAATATTCGGCCAAAAGGATCCACACCCAATAGCTCTGCTCCTCGAAGTGACTTTCTTGGTGTCATCCAAGGTTGATGCCGGTCTACAGCACATTCAGGGCAGTACCAGTCACCCTCTGGCAAAGAATCACTGACAACACCAACACACTTTGAATGATAAGCAGCAGGACAACCATCACAACATATCAAGCTCCCATCCATCTTACAAAGGTAGCATTCATCACTGTTCCAGTCTGTTGTATCATCAGCACCCTCCTCAGTCAAACAAGAGCTACCTGACAAATCCATTCCAGCCCTCCTTTTCACATATCGGTCAAAGTCTAACTCGCATTCAGCGCCAGAAGATCTCCTGCTAAGCTCTGACCTAATGGTTTCCACCTCAATCATATTGTCACAAAGACAATGCAGTATCTCAACTTTCACATATGCTGGTTGTTCATAATAGTTAGTTTTTAAGAGTTCCATACGACTCAGATCAAATCCAGGTTTCAATCCTGAACCATGAACGAGGAGATACTCAACCATAAACGCAGGCCATGTAATCAAGTCCAACAAACCCCAGTTAAGACTCCTACATCAGCGGTAAATTTTCCAAAAAGTAAGTAAACACAGACCACATTTAAGCATTAAAAGAACAGAGAAGAAAGAGAACTGTACCTCAGGCAATCAGAAGCAGATTCTGAACCCTCATGTGAAAGCTGTTCCAAATGCTTTCTTAGAGTTTGCAAAATAGCAACATGAATGCTATCAAATAATAAACTGGGAGAATTGCACTTCAATGCTGCCACAAAATCTTCCAGCTCAAAGGGACTTAAAAACAATAAGGTACTAAATGATCTTAAACAAGCATAAATTGCAAAAATGTCAACCACAGGAGTTCCATCCAAATCTAAATTCCGTGATGATGGTGGTAGTTGCAACTTCACAGGAAGAACAAGCAGCTCATCAAACCTTTCATGCTGTAATGTGTCAGGGTTTTCCTCACTCACTGCACTAAATGGAGCAGAAACTGATAAATCATTGGCCACAACAGATGGAGCTGATGCTAAAACATTGCTTCTAGCTGATCCTCGACGAGCACTCCTTCTCAACACTGTCATCTCAGGTGTATAACTTATATCATCCAAAAGTTTTCTCCTCTTTCTATGCTTAGAATGCATTTCTGGTTGTGCACTTCCCGTGTCATCTTGGATATTATCAGTTACCATACCACAATCCCCCTTAACACTGTTGGCACCTGTAGAGATCATTGCTTCTGACATAGAATTCAAATTATCTGCAGGCTTTCTGCCCCTCCTCGTCCCCCTGTGGCTACCACTAACTCCACTTATTCCACTTTTAATATAAACTTGTTTCCCAGAAATTAAATCGCTATCCTGCTTAATAGCTTTAGCATCTAGCATTTCAAGAGACTCACAAGCCCTTGCATCTTGACCAGAAACAGTTTCGTCCCTTTGAATTCCTTTAGGTGTCCCAATGCATGAGCCCTTGGTATCATGAACTTCCTCCAGTGTCCCACTAGTGCTGGCTCCTCCATCTTGAGTCCCCACCACAACCTTTCTAGGTTCCTCCATCTTTTCCATGTCTTCTTTGACCACCATAAATGAAGCACTTTGGTTCACCTGCCCTTCGTCATCACAGCCAATATCATCTCTACTTTCATCATCAATTACCAAATTTAAATCAAACTTGGGTTCCCTCTTCTGCGCCTCCACAACTTTTCCTACCAACTGGACGTCCTCGAAACTGTCTTCTGTATCACCATTCACATTCAAATTCAAGTCAATACACCCTCTCTTCTTTGACTCTCCCCGCACACTGTCATTCAAACCCCCCTCCTCGTTCAAATCAAACCCTTCATTCAAATTCAAGTTGAACCCAGCATTCAAATCTAAGACACCTTTAGAACCAACATCCCCATTCTCTACAAACCTATTCAAATCAACGTCTATGCTCCTCTCAACACGCTCAATTTCTTTCAAATTTCCCACCAACCCATCATTCAAATCCACATTTCTGAAAATACCCAAACCCCCATTGTTATCTAATCGTGTCCCTAGGGTTTCACCAATTGAATTGGAGGTACCTGACTCTGCAACTCCTGCTTCATTCCCTCGATTCCTTGGCTCCACACGGCATCGTTTCTTGGGTCTGCGATCAACCCGAGTTTTGTAGCCAATCGGAGCATCAACCACGAGTTCAACAACCTCGGAGACGCCAAGCTCCTCGGAATCTCCGTCTTCGTACGCAATCATGAAGAATCCAGACGACGGGTCGTAGGATTGCACAACCCCAATACCCTTTAAACTCTTCTTCACAAATTTACCCACAAATTCCATTTTGTTCTCTGAAAATGGAAGTCTCCTTCTCCTTCTTCTCTTTGATCAACAAACAAATGAATCAGAGAAGATAAGAAACGCACTACTCGTGGGGCTTGTTCCTTTCTTTGTCTTTCTCTCTCTAGAATTGGGGGGTCTTTAGGCAGAGAGAGAAGAAAAGGTATGAACTTTCTCTCTCTGGAGGTGATTTAAACGTGAACACGCAGAGTTAGAGAGAGAGGGCGTGAAATTGACTTTTCTAAAGGTTTGAGTTAGGAAGTGGGGTAAGTTAAGTGGCTGATTTGGACTTAGAATGGAAGTTTCTTTTCTTTTTCTCTCCTGTGGAATGGAAATCCTTTTCCGGGAAAAGAAGAAAGATTAGGTCTCAAATGGCATTGTAGTTCATTCTAAATCAATGGATTCAAATCTTGCAATATAATTAATGCACTTTTTAGTTTACTCACCCTCTACCAAATCCAGTTTCATTCCCATCCCAACTTGATCTTTAAGAAAAGTAACAATCCAATCCATTCAGATGAAATTCTTTCTTGTGTTCCCATGGCATGTCTTCTTTTTTTTTAAGTTGCCCCTGAGGTATCTTAGGTGGATTTCAACTAGAAAGTACCTTTAAATTATCCATACTTAGATTAATTCCCGCTCGAACCGAATAGGTCCTTTGCGAGAGGCAAAGCTCTGACCCAAGTCCATGGCATGTGTCTTTAAATTAGGAAGCATCCAATTTTGACTTGAGATAACCTAAACATTATCCTGAGGCATGTTTTCTTTCTTTGTTCCATCCAATCCAAACCAAACCAAACCGTATTTGCATGTGTTTTGAGTTAACAAAAGCTAATCTTGTTAATAAAAAAAGGAAAGCCGTACAAATGAAATGTAGGTGAGCATCTTTCCCTTTACTTGTTTGACACAAAGGCCTGTGGAGACACCTGTTCATTTCTCTTTTTCTTTCTTTGACTCTGTCACTTATCATCTACTGAAATATAAAAGAAAAAACATGAGCTTTCTTGGATGATTGAGAACAAAGGCCAATGCATGACAACCTTTTGGTGGATTTCATCCTTCATTGTTGCTCCAAACAAGCTTCCCCTCATCTTCTTAAATATTGATGTACTCAATTCTTCAGTAAACTACAAAAATTAGAGTTTTGGATGGAACTGATTGAATCCCTGAAGCTACGTTCAACTTTCCTGCTCTAATATTTGTCTGGTTTAGTATTAATATAATGTACATCAACAGAGTTTTGGGCTGGAAAAGAAACCCAGGGCAGATGATCCGGAGTTAAACCAAAAACCTTCAACCAGATGAATCGTCATTAAGAGGCCGGCGTATACCGGAATAAACTGCTTTCAAGAAAAGGGGATGAGTATTTTTTGTGAACACCTCTGCATCAAACTTCTCAATGAAAGGCCATATCTGCCACAAAAGTATTAGGAACATAAACACCACAAAGCTTCAGGATCAAATTTCGTGGACATGAGAATACAAACATGTATAACTAAAGTACACCATACTACCTAGCTAATTTTATAAGCTCTCCTGCAAGCTATGCACCTGAAACTACTAAGTCAAAAGGGAACATGGAGTACAGTAGCTAGATTTACCTCTGACGAATATTGCCTAGAAAAAGCTTTGACATAGCCTAAGGTAGATAGGCACCATTCTTCCTTCTCACCTACATCGTAAGGATTGCTTTCCTTCCTGCTGTTTGGCTGACTGCAATATTTATTGAAAGAAAAGTTTTAACAGAAACATCGTCTTCCTTAGAGGATAAGGGTGCGTTTACTTTCAGAAAACAGTTTTTTGTTTTCTATCTTGATTTTTTGCATATATTTTCAATTTTCAT
>JAOSBM010000008.1:21331494-21342312 GCA_027568955.1 Erythroxylum tenue
AACAGAAACAAAAAACTAAAAACGAAAACTGAAAACGGCAACAGAAAAACAGAAGTAGAACCAAACGGCCTCTTAATGTCCATAAACTTACTTAAGCAGACAGCATATGACCTTAGCAACTATTAATAATAACCTTATTGAGCCTCCTCATCATAAGCTCAATACATAACCGGCCCACACTGATTAGGGCTCACTTTTTCACTAGACTTCAACTCATTTAACCAAATAATTTATTGTGTTTCTTTATTATATTTAATTTATATCAATTTTACTTTTTTACCTTAATTTTTTAAAAACCCGTAATTTCAAAATTCACAAAATAGTCCCTCGAATTATTTTGGGTTAGTTTTTAGGATCCTTTGAATTTCTAAAATGAGTTTTTTTAATTTTTATAGATTTATTACATTGATAATAAATAAGGTTTAACTTTAGAAAATTTAAATAGGGAAAGTCGTCGTTGAGTGAATTTTCATGTATTTTAAATTGAAATAATAGAGATACATGTAGTTTTGTCTCATATGGTATATTTATTGTTTGGTATCGTATGATTATCACTTTGATTAAGATTTTCTTTGTAATAAATTCTCAAAATAAAGTTTTCCACGCAATGCTTGTTCAAATCAATTCAAACAATGAATATGCATTTTATATAAGCAAAAACAGATTATTTTATCCAATTTCCTCGTGAAATAATTTGAAAATCTCTATTCAAATTCATAAAGTCATGGAACCGCTTTGATACCATTGTTAGTTATAACAAGAACTTTAATTATAAATCTAGGATCAACCGTGAAATTATATTAATAGAGAAAATGCCAAGAAATACCTATTTTGCTATACGTTGTCATCATCATCATTATTGTACCCAGTCTGAAATCCCGCAGTGAAGCGGGGTCTGGAGAGGTCAAATAATACGCAGCCTAATCCATACATAGTTGAGAGAGTGTTCCCGATAGACCCACATGCAAATGTGACATGCAAAATAATGATGCAGGACACAGAAGAAGATAAGTGAATAAGTAAAAAAAAACAACACACCGTAATTAAGTAAAAAAAGGACGAAGACATACCTAATGTATAACCCGAAAAATCTCAGCACAAAACTAATAATAATACTAATAATAATAATATTATTATTATTAATAAAATCAATAAATAAATAGCTTAATCAAATAGTAATAATAATAACAGTGAAAATAGTAATACTAATAAAACCAACACTTAGAAGCAACTCAATACAAGGGTAATAAATATAAATATTAATGTTATTAATACTATTATTATCTAATAAATATATATAACTACCCACCGATCTCAACAAGTGCCTTGGCAACCAACGTGAAGACCAATTGTTGGGGGCAATGAAACAACTGGTAATGCAGACAAACAAAGCAGAACAGTGAAAATAATAATAATAAGAGGGCCAATAAGAAGGCTACAAAACAACTAATAGTAATAAAATATGGATAATACTGAAGAGAAAGTTAATAATAAAATATTTTAATAAATAAATAAATTACTAATAAAAATAATAAATAAATAAATAAATGTACAAAATACAAAATAAAAAATACAAATAATAAAATAATAGCAATGACAATACAAGTATATATATATATATATATATATATATATAGAGAGAGAGAGAGAGAGAGAGAGAGAGAGATTCGTAGTTGGGAAGGAAACATAGTAAAACAAATAAAAATCAATGCGAACGAAAGATCCGAGGACCAACTGCACACATTAATAAAAACGAACCACACTAAGATAAAGTTTTGGTGCCAGTAAACTTCGACAGTTGAGGCATGTAAGGGAAGGGAAAGAAAGGGCCGATTCTAAAGTAAGAGGCTTTTTGCAAAAAGTTGTTGAGGCAGGTTGGAAATAAAAACCAAGGCAAAAAGGCTAGTATAAATAGACTCGTCAGGTTTAAAAGTGAACTACCAATGGTTCTTCAAAGAAAAGACTGACTACCTCTCTTGGCAGATTTGTCAGTCGGCACAAGGAAGATAGCAGAGGGGACGTATGATGTGCCAGAAGATACGTTTGTCAATATTGAAGCAACGTCACAGAGCACCACCGTCCCCTAATAACCGTTTTGTTTGATCTAACATCCTAGAAGCAGAGCCCACTCTGGCTCGTTTCATAGCGAGGTCGAACGTCCATTGTGTGATAAACAAATTGTTAAACTACTTGAACAATCTCCATAACATTTGAATAAGCTTCTAAAACTTTCAATCAACCTTATGTTGTATATCCTTATGTCATTAACATTTTTCTGCACCTTTCTTAATGTGTGGCCCTCTTAACAGGTCAAAGAAGCTGAACTTCCACGAAGTTACTTAAGCAGGTAGTAGGAGACCTTAGCAGCTATTTATAATAACCTTATTAGGCCTCCCCTAACATGCCTAATACAAAACTGACTCACACTACTTAAGGCTCATTTTTCTCATTGGACTTTAGTCTATTTAACCAGATCCTTTAGTGGGCTTCTTTATTATCTTTAATCTTGATCAAATTTTCTTTTCTTTCTTGATCAAATTTTTTTTTCACAACCTTAATTTTATACAAACCTGTAATAAATAATTGTCCAATTAACAAAATCACTAACATAAAGAACTTGAACCATCTATTTGTGATAAATAGTTCTCACCTAGTTTGTCTCAAGGCAACTAGCTACTTTAGAGAATTTAGGTGACTAGGTACCTATATTAATCAAACATGTAGAGAATCTCGTAATAAATAGTCCCTTAATCAAGGGATTATCCTTATAGATTATCCTTAGCTGTAATATTTAGCTATAATAAGGATATTTCCAAATAAAGAGTCTTCCTAATTAGGAAGACTCCCATAACTATGTACCCTAGGTCTATATAAGGAGAGCAGCAATTGTACATCTATTATCTGAAATAATAGAGAAGTTTTTACATGGTATCAGAGCCTCACACTCTTCCATGAATTACAAGGCTGCAATGGTGGGATCTCGATCTTCATCCCTCGAGACCACCAGCAGCTCTACCCCTATCTCTGGATCAGGAAATCGACCTGATTCAGTTAGCATACAACCAGAAAATTTCCTACATATTTCAATCCAAAAGATGAATGGAAGAAACTACCTAGAATGGTCCCAATCACGTCTAGTAATCACTAAAAAAGGGAAAATAGGGTACATAACAGGAGCAGTCCGATCTCCAAGGCCAGAAGACCCTAATTTCAACTAGTGGAACTTGGAGAATGCCACGGTTACAACCTAGCTTATCAACTCCATGGAACTAAGGGTTGGAAGACCCTTTATTTTTCTCCCAACAACCAAAGATGTATGGGAAGCAGTCAAAGAAACATATTCAGACCTGGAAAACCATACCCAACTGTTTGAGCTCAACTCAAAAATGTGAAAGATGCAACAAGGTGAGCAAGATGTGATTGCATATTATAATGAGATTACTATAATATGGCAGGAGTTGGATCTATTTGAGGAAAAAAAAAGTGGAAAGATCCCGAAGATGTAGCCCAATATAGAGAGAAAGTTAACAGGGGAAGAGTGTTTGTCTTCCTGACTGGTTTGAAGGAAGAATTGGATGAAGTTAGGGGACGGATTTTGGGAAGAAGACCACTACCTTTAATCCGAGAAGTCTTCTCTGAAGTTAGAAGAGAGGAAGCTCGGAAAAGTGTCATATTGGGAAAAAATGGAACTATAGAATTCCATAATGAAGGTTCAGCTTTGGTCTCAAAGAATAGTGACAATGAGGGTGAAAAAGGTAAAAACAAGTAGAAAACTTGGTGTGATTTTTGCAAAAAAACCGTAGCATACAAGAGATACTTGCTGGAAGATACATGGTAAACCAGCAAATTAGAAGAAAAAATGGACTAGTGGAGCAGGAGAAGGGAAGGCTTTGTAAGCTGGGAATCAACCCAATCATGACCAGGAGCCTTCCAACTCAACTAGGACCTTTCCTTTCACAAAGGAACAGCTTGATCATCTGTACACCTTTCTTCTAGATGAGAATTCAAAAAAACCCTCTTGTTCTATAGTCCAATCAGGTATAATCCTTCCAAAAGTTTGTTTGTTCTAAACAAGTCTACTCTTGTATAGTTGACTCTAGAGCCATGGATCACATGACTGGTAGATCCAAAATTTTTTCCTCTTACTTACGTGTGCAGGGAACCAGAAAATCATAATTGCAGATGGTTCCTTAGCTTCAGTAGCAGGGAAGGGGACAGTCCCTATTTCAGAAACCTTAACACTAAAAAATGTTCTTCACATTCCAAATCTTTCATATAACCTTGTTTCTGTTAGCAAGCTGACCAAAGATATGAATTGCAAAGCTAATTTTTGGTTAACTCATTGTCTGTTTCAAGATTTGGAATCGGGGAGGATGATTGTGCTAAAGTTATTGGAGACTTGTATATTTTGCAAGAAGAAGGCAAGGAACATGGAGAAGGGAGCTGACACATTACTGTCAACAAGGAGGAGGAAGAAATAATGATGTGGCATTATAGGTTAGGACACCCTAGTTTGCAATACCTAAAGTGTGTGCTACCTCATATATCTATCAATAAAGATGTTATTTTGTTTTTGTTTTTTGGTAAGGATAAAGGTGATATTTTTCAATGTGAATGTTGTGAGTTAGCTAAACTTCACAGAAGTCATTACCCTATTCAAAACAGCCGATTTCTAGAGCCATTTATGTTAATACACAGTGATTTATGGGGTCCCTCTAGAACTCAAACACCTAATGGAAAGCGGTGGTTCCTCACTTTCATTGATGATTGCTCTAGGGTCACATGGGTGTTTCTTTTGAGAGAGAAATCGAAAGTTTGTGCCACAGTAGTATCCTTCTATAACATGGTAAAAACTCAATTTCAAAAGGAGATTAGAATGTTAAGAAGTGATAATGGGAAGGAGTATGTGAACTTGGCAGTAAAAAATTTTCTAGATAGCAAAGGGATTATCCACCAACCTCCTGCAATTACACCCCACAGCAAAATGGAATTTTTAAAAGAAAAAACAGACATCTTTTAGAAGTAGCTAGGGCTATTAGCTTTCAAACACATGTTCCGAAATACCTATGGGGAGAAGCAGTTCTCACTACCAATTTTTTGATCAATAGACTTCCCTCCAAAACCTTAAAATTCTAAACCCCATTACAAATCTTCTCTTCTTTCTTCCCTAACACAAAATTGAACCCACCTGTCCCTCTGAAAACATTTGGCAGCACTGTGTTTGTGTATAAACATGATCCCAAGAAATCCAAACTAGATCCTAAAGCTATCAAGTGTATTTTTGTTGGATACTCTTGAACCCAAAAGGGATATAGATGTTTTGATCCAATATCTCGGAAGTTTTTTACCTCTATGGATGTTACATTTTTTTAGGGTAGACCGTATGATAGCCACACTCATCTTTAGGGGGAGTATTTCAATAAGGAAGATGAGAGGTCTAATGGAAAAAAAACTGAGATATTAAACCTAGAAGGATCAGCAGTAGAGAAGATTACTAGTCAAGGGGAGGAAACAGAATATCAGGAAGAAGACAATGTTGAAAAGGAAGCTGAAAAACAGAAAACACTCCATGGTGCAGTATATAACAGGGGAGCAATGGAAGTGATCTTTGATACAACCCAATTATCATCCCCGAATCTAAGTCCTGACATCTCTCAATCTAAAACTGAGATCAATAGCACCCAATCAGGTAACTCAAATGATCTCCTTGGGGATATTTTTCTTCCTATTGCAATGAGAAAAGGGAAAAGATCATACACACAATACCCTATTTCCAACTTTGTCTCTAATGCAAAATTGTCTCCAATTTTTTCTGCCTTTATTTCCACACTAACCAGTGCAGAAATTCCAAACAATATACATGATGCTCTAGCTGTTCCTGAGTGGAAGGAGGCAGTTTTGGAAGAGTTAAAGGCCTTGGAAAAGAATGGCACATGGGAGAAAACAGATCTACCAAGAGGAAAGAAATTGGTTGGATGCCGGTGGATATTTACCATTAAATACAATGCAGATGGGTCAATAGAAAGATTTAAAGCTCGGTTGGTGACAAAGGGTTATACTCAAACATTTGGGGTGGACTACACTGAAACATTCTCCCTAGTGGCAAAGTTGAATACTGCTAGGATCCTATTATCAGTGGATGTATGTTTAGACTAGCCTCTAATATAACTAGATGTAAAAAATGCCTTCTTGAATGGTGATTTGGAAGAGGAAATGTACATGGAGCCACCTCCTGGGTTTGAGAAAAGCTTTGGAGACAAGGTGTTCAAACTTAGAAGGTCCCTATATGGACTAAAACAGTCCCCGAGAGCTTGGTTTGACAGATTCACCAAATTTGTAACAAGTAAGGGGTATTCCCAAGGCCAATCAGATCATACCCTATTTACTAAAAAGAATAGGGAAGGTAAGATTGTTATCCTAATAGTGTACGTGGATGATATCATAATTACTGGAAGTGATCAAGTGGAGATAGAGAAATTACAAGCTCAGCTCGGAAAGGAATTTGAAGTAAAAAAAACTTGGGGCAGCTTAGATATTTCCTTGGTATCGAAGTAGCTCGATCCAAGAAGGGAATTGTGATGACTCAAAGAAAGTATACCTTGGATTTATTAAAAGAGACAGGTTTAAGTGACTGTAAACTGTGTGATACACTAGTGGAACAAGGGAAAAGACTTGGGCAGCTCGAAAATGGTACTCCAGTAAACAAGGAAAGGTACCAAAGACTTGTTGTGAAATTAATTTACTTATCTCACACCAGGCCAGATATAACATTTGTAGTAAGTCAATTTATGCACTCACCATATGAAAAACATTGGGAGGCTGTTATCAGAATTTTAAAGTATCTAAAGGGATGTCCTGGTAAGGGGTTGTTCTTTGAAAATAAGGGAGAAAGAGGCATAGAAATCTACACGGATGCAAACTATACTGGCTCCATTACTGACAGAAGGTCAACATCAAGCTACTGCACCTATCTATGGGGGAATATGGCCACATGGAGGAGTAAAAAGCAGAATGTAATAGCTAGAAGTAGTGCAGAAGCTGAGTACAGAGCTATGGCTCAAGGAGTGTGTGAAGTTTTATGGCTCCGAAGAGTTATGTTTGAGTTAAATTTGGAAGTTAAGCCTCCTATGAAGTTGTATTATGACAATAAGGCAGCCATTAATATTGTATACAATCCAGTACTTCATGAAAGGATAAAGCATATAGAGGTGGATAAGCACCTTATAAGGAAAAAATGGAAGATGGAAGCATATGTATCCCATTTGTTCCTACTAACGAACAAAGAGCAGATGTCTTCACAAAGGGGCTATTCAGACAACCATTTGAAGAACAAATTAGCAAGTTGGGCATGATAAATATCTTTGCACCAACTTGAGGGGGAGTGTAGAGAATCTCGTAATAAATAGTCCCTTAATTAAGGGATTATCCTTATAGATTATCCTTAGCTATAATAGGGATATTTCCAAATAACGAGTCTTCCTAATTAGGAAGACTCCCATAACTATGTATCCTAGTTCTATATAAGGAGAGCAGCAGTTGTACATCTATTATCTGAAATAATAGAGAAGTTTTTACAAAACATAAGAAGTTAATCAATTCAATCATCATTCAAAATAAATTACACTAAATCATATGACAAGTTGATCACCAAATGAGCTAGTAAACTCGACTCTTAAACAACTACTGTAAATTCACTTCAAGGGGTTATTCTGTGACATGATCCTTGTGAAGTAGTTGAGATAAAAATTTGCCCTAAAGTAGAACCATATAAAATCCTTCAACAATGAATTGGTTTGTTATTCACATATTTTTCTTAGTTGCCAACTTTTTCCTAATTATTCTTGGCCTTCTCGATACCTTGATCTCTTGGCATATTTCATTATATATTATTTTCCCTTAGAAATAACATATTCTATAATGCCAAATCTTTTAGAAAACTTTTATTTTAGTGCTAAACCTTTTAATTTTTTAATTAAGCGATACCTTTTAAAATCGTTATAAACTCAGGTTAAAATATTGATTTTGTTAGTTTTTGTTGATATGAGTAACGAAGCCACTTTTAACCTGACATTCGAACATCCATATAACTTATGACCAATGATATCAACCCATAAACCATGACCAATGTTTATAACCCACTTATTTTTCCAAAATAAAACACTCTTTTCCCCTTCCTTACCTCCTTTTTGTGTCCTCTAAAAATAAAATTTTTTCCTTTTAAGATCTGTCATCATAATTAAGATGTTTGTATGGTAATGCACTTGATGTTTTTGGTGTTATAATTTCTAAAAATTGTCCATTTATTTCTTCGGAAGAGGAAAAAGGATAAAAAGAATTTTGTTTGGGAAATTGTTATTAAAAGAGGAAAACTAAACCTTCACTACTTATAAAAGAAATTAATGGGCAGTTTCTTAAGAAATCCTTTGGGGAGTGAAAACTACCATAGTGGTCATTAATCTGAAGTTTTTTTTATTGATGATAATCAAATACATATGAATACTATTCCTGACGTAACTGGGTATTGATTACCAAAATGTGAAAACTTGGGGTGAGGGAAATAGCTAAAATCAAAACTGATAGATACCAAACTCAGGTTATTGGTACAGTAAATGATTTTTTTTCTAGAGTTTAAAGCATCTCAAACTATTTTTAGAAGGGGAAACTGGAGTTTAAAAGTGTGTTATTTCCGAAATAATGAGTGCGTCATGGGTATGGGTTCTAGGTTATGGGCAATGTTAGATTTAGTTCTCGTATGGTATGATACTAGTATCGATTAATACTAAGTACCGTTTTGGGTAATTTTTTAAACTCACAAAATAATTCCTAATTTTATAAAATTATAAAATAATCCCTCAATATATTGTATTATATAACTTTTAAGTTTATTTCAACCGTATCTCAAAAAACCATAATAATATAACTTTCATATAACAACAATCTCTTTATTCCTATTATTATTATATTTCACATATTTCTCATATGAATAATAACAAAAATTAATATAAGAAAAAATTATTTATTTCTCATATAGATATAAAAATAAGAATAATACAAAGTACTTAAAATATTACAATTGATTACAATAAAACATCATATAATAATAATAGTATATGTTCATTCATGCTAATGAACACAATAAAGTAGAAGCAAAATTTGAAATAAAAATACTTGTAGTTAAAGATTTTATATTTATATCCATATATAGAATTCAACAGATACATAAAATACAAGTAAGATTTAAAAAAATACAAAAATGAAAAAACTTGAATCTTTATTCTATGACTTATCTACTCAAATAACATTGACTTACTTTTCATTTGGTACAAAGTCCTTATCATTGAGAGGAGTCTTATCGTCACCATTATTCAAAATTGTTGCACTAAATGACATGTCAATACTTTCTCATCTAAGATTATCTTCTAAGTCTCTCTTATTTATAAAACTTGATTCTTCAAAAACCCAATCCACTAAAAGATCGATATGATCAAATCAATTTGGATCTATAGAACTACTTGTTCTATTAAAAGTCGTAGTAAAAAAATAATATTAAATTATTAAATATGAAAAACTATATTCAGCTCAGTAATGATAACATCATACCCTCCTTGAACATTCAAGTTGTTCGAATAAATATCAAATAATTTAATCTTTTGTATTCCATCCTATTTCTTTTGTTTTTGGAATAAATGAATGTAAATATGCTCTAATTCCTTTCATACCCAGTCATACGCATATATTGACTAAGAATTTGAATTACAAACCGTTGCAATTCTAGAATACTACTTCCAAATTAGTCCTACTAAGCAATTATAAGACAAAAATATTAATCTTATAACAAAATAAAGTAATGATTAAATTTAAACAAGTGACAAAAGTGAAGAAATGTATTCCTTGATTAATTTGTCTCTTTGACGTATTGCAATGGGCATCCTAAAATGATTGCATGCATCATTGTATACCTTCATTTGTAAGCAAAGGAGGTCTTACATCATCTCATGTGAAATAATTATTGTGATAGTTAATAATATTTCCCTATTAACTTCAACTTTGTTTATAAAATGTGGTATAAAATAAACACTTGAGTTCAAAAATATCCTAGCAGTAAATAACGGAGGGTAAAAGTAGTCTTCCATTGCTTTTATTGATGATTGTAAGATAAGGTATGTATAAGGAATGCTTTTCATTATCAGTGATTAATTGTACAATTTTTTTAGGTCCAACTTTACTCATAATTTCATCAAATATCTTTAATAGAGTATCAATATTCCTTACAAGGCCAGATGCATCAATTGACTTCAAAAATATTGTCCCTTTAGTAGAAAAACAAAAAAATCTAATAAGTTCTTGTTTTCTATTTTTAAATATCACACATGATTGAATACCCATAAGTTGCATAAGTCATTCTTTTTTTACTCAAGTAATTTTTTATTTCACTAACAAAGCAATTCAAAAGATTATCTCTATAGTCACCAATTGAAAGAGCTTTATATCATTGACTATAAGACCTTTATATCATTGACTATAAGAGACAATAGCATCTACTATAGGCTGATAATAATAAGACTAAGTCTCTGTTTGGTTGGGCTTATACTAATAGAGCTTTAGTTAGTAGAGCTTTTTTCTGTAGATCTTTTATAAGCAGAACTTTTCTAAGAAGCTAGTTGATTGTTTAACTGTCATTTAAAAAAGAACTTTTTTTTAAAGAGTTTCATACAGTTGACTGTTTGGCAACATAAAATAAAAATATTAATTTTAACTATATTTTATTTTGTAATAAAAATTATTTATGCATATAAATATTGTTTAAAGTATATTAAA
>JAOSBM010000008.1:21356447-21372081 GCA_027568955.1 Erythroxylum tenue
AACTACACTCAAACTCAAAGTTTCCACCACCCTCTGTTTTATTTTTCTTCACCACATATTTCCATAGTGGTTTTTCTAGATTTTCTTGTTCAGCACCACTACTAGAAGCTATGGGAAAAGGAGAATAGTGGATTGAAATACCTAATTAAGATACCAAATTGTATTAACAAACAAGTAAACAATATTAAGAAACAACAAAGTGTTTTTATGTCAATAAAGAAAGCAAGACAGGAAAAAGCAACTTTCAATCAAATACATTTCTAATTTCGAAATCACACATGAAGATTACTACTTATAAAAAAAGATTGTAGCCTATACCAGTCCATCCATAAAATCAATATGATGCTAAATGAGTTAATGTACATGACATGATGGTAAATTACTTTTTACCTTGCAGGTTGGTAATGTTTCAGTTTCTTGTTCAAAAATACCATTGCTTGCTCTTGAATATGAACCAACAAGGTTGCAAGCTGTTGTATTAGTTAGGTTGTAGATCAAAATGATGGTAAATGACTTTTTATCACTCAGGATTGATGCTCTAGCGAGTGCAGGCTTTAAGATTTCACGATCAAAACTTGTTGATTTGATCAGGTGCTCTGTATTCTTCTCAGTTGAATCTGTCCAGTGATTTCCTCTCCCTATGCTTATGATTACAATTTTGTCTCTATGTCGATGGTGAAATCCTCTGCAACACCTAGATGTGCATATAGAATACTGAGACAAAATGTTTAAGTCATGTGGATAAAACAAAAAGTTTTAAAAGTTTGTGATATTGAACTTACGGTGAATATTGGAGAATCATCTCTAAATTCTCATTTTGTCTAGTATCATGACTCTGAATTGATATGTTTTAGTAATAATTTCTATTTAAAATGAAGGATTATGTTATTCTGGTGCTGATAACACAATCCTTCATGTGGGGTAGTGGGTAAACGGAGGAGTATACCAAAAGAGTTTGTTGACAAAGGGTAGAAGTTTCTTTCTCTTCCCCAGTTACGGTGGGCAACGAATAGGTTGGGGGATCTAGTAAGAGCTGACGATGACAAACGTTCCAACTGATTTTTTGGCAGACAAGTCACGCATAATTGAATAGAAGTGGGAGATTATTTCACCTTCGCCTAGAAACAGCTCTTATGTATTTGGTCTGATGCTTTGAAATGATACGCATATATATATATATGCATGATGTTTAAAGAAGATAACAAGTACAACGAACCTGAATGACGTTATCCAAGCAGCGCAGAACCACAAAGGAGAAACAAAGATGGAAGGTGAAGAACTAGCGCAGACGTGAAGGAGCAGATGGAAGCTACACCTTAAAAGTGTCGTATGAAGAGCAAATGGAAGGTGAAAGGTCTTAGCACAATTGTATTATTTAAGATGAAAATGAAAATTCCAATGGCGTGTCCGAGCCATCTCAAGACGTGTCTCTAGTCGTGTCCAAGTCGTCTCAAGAGGTGTCCGAGCCGTGTCCGAGCTGAAAAAATTAATTTTTAATGCCGACACGTACAGACACGTGACCACCGCGTGTTGAGGGGGTGTCCGACACATGGACACGGATCCATTTTGTAGTGCCTGTGCTATATAGATCAAAACCAAAACAGAATTTGCCATACAAGGATCAATTTTCTAGCACTCATTTATCATCATCATAACACACATTCCATGTCAATTCAATCATCATAGAACTTGTATTAATACATGCTATCAAGTTTAGAATTCCCTTACCTATTTAACTTCAAATTCCTTCTTTAAAGAACAAGCTAATTAGCTTTCTAAGCAAACAAACTCCATCCTAAGATCAAGGTGAAATTAGGATGATCTTAGCACCAAAAAGACAGCAGCAAAGAGGATAGCATGTTCTTGATGCAGTATTTGGTAAAGAGTTTGGAGAGTTTTGCACAAAATTAGTACAAAAATTCAGAAGCTAAGTGAGGGTGGGTGATTTCGCTGGAGAGCAAGAATGAGAGCTACAAAAACTTCCTTGCAAGAGTTTAACACCTAAGTTGCTAGGTGTCACTCTCACAACATAGCATTTGTCACCATTGCATATGTCCCATTTGTCCACTCCATAAGCTGCCAAATGTCACAAACCTTTCAGGCCATTTGTCATTCATTCAATGCTGCCAAATTTCATTCAACTATACTGCCATTTATCCCTTATTTACTTACGCCAAATGTCACTAAATGCATAGGCATAGTCATCCAAATTTTCATGTACCAATTTGTCTTGCCATTTGAAAATTTTCCTAGTCCAAACGTACATTTTAATACATCAATTTTCCAATGGTACCAATTAATTCCAAGTTACTAATTATGGTCCATCAAACCAAAATTCTAAACATATACAACTTATAATCATGTCACAATTTTAACACCTAACACAAATACTTTCATGGACATGTAATATTTCTACTAGGGTGTAGTTTGGGGCCTTACATATCTTACATAGATCTAATTTGGCCTGAAGTTTGAGCTTCTCTTATAACACAAACAATATCATTTTTTAATGTAACAAAATTTTATCTTTTGTGTATGAAAAACCCAAAAGACGTAGCCATCAGCCAAGCAAGCCAAGACCGAACAATATTCTCTTATCTCTCATTCTCAGTCTCTCCTCTTAAACACTCCATCTTATCTCTCACAAATTTGGTTTATCTCTTGATTTTTATTGCTCTTGTCTACAAAGATTTGTTTTTTTTTCTCTTCTTTCTCATTTTGATTCTTAGTGGGGTTTTCTATTCTTTTCTTATTTATTAGGGTTTGATGTGATGGAGACGACAATGTTGTTATTGTTCATGTTTTCATTCTATAACACCACCTTCACTTTTGTTATAGGTCACAGTTTTGTTGTTGTTATTTTTTGTGGCAGTTATTTCCAAGTTGGCATATAAAAAAGTTCATGGGAGATTGAGGCAACGATGATGATGGGCTCATGGCTATGACAACATGATTTCATTGATGACATCATTATATTTATAAGTGGCATCATTGTGATTATAGTGATTTCATTAATAAAATTATGAAAACAAGATTAATCATATGTGATCATTCGGGAAGCTTAGAGTGGTGGCATCAGTGGAAGGAAGTAGTAGTCAAATTGGGCTTTGAGCAACCTAAAGTTCGATTAAGTTTAGGCTCACTCCAATAACTCGAAGCTAGATCAAGCTTTGAGCCATGATTGGGCTGCTTGTAAGGGTTTTAAGTCAGGCCTAAGCAATCTTAGGTCCATTCTATCTCGATCCATTTCCAATCCTATTATAACTCTAGACTTAGTCTAACACGGGCCATTATTACCCCTATTATAACATGTTTCAACAACATAATAAGCTATAAACAAGTCAAATACATTTTAAGCAAATTGAACTTTGCATCTTTACTACATTTGAGTAAAACTTAAATAAAGATTGTTGAAATCTCCTATCAACCTTGTGACCATTTATGATGGAATGCAAACATGTTGATATAAGACACATGACAAATATCTATAGAAATTTTTGAATTTTTATATTAGAATTTGAGAGATACGACAAAGCCAACCTTTATCACTTTCTTCAAAGTATACAAAAGAATGCTCTCTCAATGTGATGAGCAAGGCTCAAATGAGCTACATATAGGCACCTCTGACTTGATGGCCAAGTTACAAATTAGAGTACTAACTGAGTTGGTTTACCTAGATCACCTCTATCTTTATCAAATTACATCACACTAATAAATTAGAAAATACCCCTATCCAAATATGATTCTATGTAATATGATCAAGTTACATCCCAACTAATAAGATAAGATATTACGTTGAATTAGGAAAGATATATTCATATCCACGAAGATCTCTACTATCATCAGATGATCCTCTCACATTAGCTTTATCCTTTAGGGTTGACGTATATCTCATATGATTTTATTTATCACATCATCCAAGATCTCCCTATGATATGATCTGTATCTATTAATGATGAGTTATCTAAGCTAAAGCCTTTTATAGCATGCTATTCCTATCCAATACTTACCTATGTCAAGTTTGTTAGCCATGGTTCATTCATTTGAGTATGCACTAAGTCCTTAGTCCATCAAAAACTTAGTCTTAACCAAGTCAATCCACACATGGCCAAACACTCTTTCAAAACTTGCACCATGCTTGATCTAATATGCTAAGTTACCTTAGAGCTCCCGCATGCCTTCCCCATGCATGTAATCCAGCTAATCTTTAACCCAAAGCCTGTCTCCAACTAGCTATGAATTGTCTTCATGTGCTAAGGGGCTAAAAGTATACCATTCATCCCTTTCATTAAATGAGCCAATTAAAGAGTCCGAAATAATAAAAAAATTAACGTTGGAGTTAAAAAATTAAAGTATAAGTACTATAATAAGAAACCAAATATAATAAAAATTGTAAATATTGTTATCTTATGAAATTTTAGATTACAAAATATATATTTTTTTAACAAATCGAAGTTAGCTTTGTCAAGTAAAATATTACATTTTATTTTAACTAATTTTAGTTAAAAATAACCTATTTAACGAAAGTTATTTCAACTTTTAGACTTCCATAAAAAAGTTATTTTCAAAATATAAATATAAAAATTATATTTAATTAAATATCTTTATAACAAAACTCTAAAAAAAAAATTCTTCACTTTAGACAATGAATCAAATGGGACTTAAGACAACTTTTGTGGAGGAAATAATAATTTGAGAGTTCAAAAAGATAAATAAAGTTTTGCATTTATTTAGTTTTATAAAAGAAAACAATCGACAAATAAACAACATTTCACTTTCATTTTAGAGAGCTTTTGGTCTCGTTTAGTAAACAACTTATCAGCTGATTTTTAGCGGTTTTAAAACTTTTAGCTAATTGACCATATGAAACAGCCGATAGAAATGTTTGGTAAATGAATAATTGGATTAGCAGATTTAACCCATTCAACTGAAAAGAAAACACTTGAGTATAGGAGCATTTCACTCTAACCGCTCAACATGTAATATGTAAAAGTCAATTATATCCTTCATTTTACTCTTCAAACGTAACCGTCATGCCCGTGATATGAATTGTCACAGGCATGACATAAAGTGAGTCTTTTTATTTATTTTTATTTATTTATTACAATTTAATTTTAATTATGTTACTATTAATTTTATAAAAATTAAAATTAAAATGATAAAAATAAAAAAGAAACCAAAATAAGTGTTACATGTTTTAAATTAAGTGTCATAGGCGTGACACTTATTTTTATTTTTTTATCATTTTAATTTTAAATTTTTAAATAAAATTTTTAAGATAAAAAATTTAAAGTTTAAAAATGGATTAATTTATTAAAATTGATTAATTAATTTATAAATTATAGAAAATACTAAATTAGATTAAATTATTATTATTATTATTATTATTATTATTATTATTATTATATGTTCTATTTTTATTAGAGTTGTAAATTTAATTTTTGTAAAATTAAATATCTAAAGTCTAAAATCTTATGAAAATATTCAAAGAAAACTAAGATATAATATTTATGTTCTTATAATTTTTTTTAAAGTCATGTTCTCATAAGTTATTTTATACTAAACATTTAATTTTACTAAATATCTTTAATAAACAGCTAATATTATATGTTAATCAAATCAGTTAATATAATTCGCTATTAACTAACCACTAATAGAATCAACTAACAACTAATGTAATCAGTTGATTGTCAAATAGGGTCTTAAGCTTTTTTTAAATTTCGTTTATAAAATAAAAAATTAAATTTAAATTAGTGAAAATGAAGAAACTTACATGCTATTTACTTCATTTAAAGTTCTAAACCAAAAATTCAACAAATATATAGAGTTATTGCAACTATATTTTATATAACACGATTTTTAAAATAATATCAATATGGTTGATATAATATAAGTATGTTTGAAAAATAAAAGGTAAATTGTAAGCAATTTGAAATTTTAATATCAAATATTAAATAAAATTAAAAATCTAATTGAACCTTAAACATGTGATATTTTGAAGAGGCCATTTTGGGAGATAAGATTCTGTGACTAATATTATTCTGTTTTATTAAATTTCAGCTATTTATTTTATAAGACCTACGAAAAATTTATGTAAAATTTACATAAATAAATAACTAAGATTTATTGGATACAATATGATACATGTTATAATACAGAAGATACCAAAAACATAACCACCACAAATGCCAACTGTTACCCACTAACTCGTGCTGCTGCTTGCCACCTGGTTCAGTTGGTCGTTAATGTCCATTCAATGATGGCTTCCAAGTTCTCTTCTGTCACTCCCATGTCCGATTTTCCTCTATCGCTTCAGAAGTTCCCAACACACCCACAAAGATTGCACCTTTACCCTCTTCATTCTTCACCTACTCTCTCTTCTGGGTATTGCTATTATAAGTGCCTTTCAAGCTCTAGAGAAAGAGGAGTACGAGGACGGTTGGCATTATCAGTGGTTCAGGCAGTAAGAGAGGAAGTGATTCAACCACCCAGTTCAGAGACTGCCCGTGATTCAAAACCTGCCTCTTCTGCTTCCTCCAAGCTTGTTCTCGTAGTTGGTGGCTCTGGTGGTGTTGGTGGGTCTTCGCCTACTCTTATATAACATGTGCTCTAGAGAATGGAATTAAATAATCTAAATTTTAGTTAAAGGATGGATTTTTTTTTCAGGCTTGTTAGTCCCTGATCAGTATGTATGTTTGAAAGAAAAACTGTTTTGTCAATCATGTTAGTATTTGTTGTGTTATTGAGTTGTATTGCTTCTTGTTTCACAGAAAATTGATGCTTTATTTACAGGACAGTTGGTGGTAGCATCACTGCTTGACCGGAATATAATGTCACGCCTCTTATTGAGGGATCCTTCAAAAGCAACTGCATTGTTTGGGGAACAAGATGGAGAGATACTGCAGGTTCATCATTCACTCCCTATCTGTGGCTATTTCATGTACCGTTTTCTTGATTTACCTGTGAAATGAACAAAGTCCTTGCTTTTGAGTTTTGAATCAGTTATGTTTCCTCAGGATGTTGATATTTAATCATAAAGGGTTATTGAAACTTGCTAGGTATTCAAAGGGGACACGCGAAACCCTGAGGATCTTGATAGTTCTATATTTGAGGTACTTAAGGCTTTCTAGTTTTTCAATATTCCGAAAGAATAGATACACAATTTGGCTGACATAAGAAGTCTGCTTATTTGCTTCTATCCTGGAGGGTGTCACACATGTGATCTGCTGCACTGGGACGACTGCCTTTCCTTCAAAGAGGTGGGATGGAGATAATACACCAGAAAAAACAGGTCAGAACATTCATTAGAAACAAGAAATTTCAGAACAGAATGTAAATGTATTATCTACTAATATTAATTTGTCAGATAGAAGTTTACTCTTTTACTAAAGCAAGGGAAAAAGGCTGAAAAACCACGTTGTAATCCATTGAATTGGCTTCGAAAAGTTAAGTAAGGCAGATGGCTGCAGAAATCAGAACTGATGGAGCTTTTTCTTTCAAATCACTGCTACAATGGCCCTTGAGGTTTTAAATATAAATCCCTTACTTGCAATCCACTCCATCTTAGAACAAGCGCAGCTGTTGCTATTTACTTTGTTGAGAATCAATTTGGCACATATAGTAGTGTTAATGCTCATGCATTTCACCAAAACACAACAGACATAATCTAAGCCATGCTTCTGATGATATGCGGGCCTTATTCTTTTTCATTTTACTCTTTTCCTTTTGAAGATTGGGAAGGCGTGAGAAATCTTGTCTCTGCACTTCCAAGGTCTCTGAAGAGAATTGTTCTTGTTTCATCAGTTGGTGTAACCAAGTTCAATGAACTACCATGGAGGTAAAGTCAGAACTGTGATTCATTGATAATTTAAGAAAATAACAAAAATTGACCGTGATATTAGGAAAATAAAATATCTTTCAATTTTTAATTTTTCTGTTTAGCTGGATCTAAACAATGTTTTCAACGGTTCTGCTTATTTCATCTCTCTATGTCATAGTCTGCAAAACCAAAGTAGTCTGTCCATGAGGTTCATTTCGAAATTCCATATGTATATATACAAATATATATCTTTTTGTTTCACTAATGTATGAAAGTTGTTTAATTAAATCCTAACCAGTAAATCTCTTTCTATTAAGCGCAATATTCTACTATGCTATGTGCATTGGTAAAATCTAATTTGCATCTACTGTTGGCAGCATAATGAACCTGTTTGGTGTTCTGAAATATAAGAAGATGGGAGAAGATTTTGTCCGCAACTCTGGTCTTCCATTTACCATAATCAGGTATGACAAAAAACTATTTATGGAATATACAATTTTATCCAAGAATTATTGGAGAAACTTCGTTTTAGCATGCATCTTTGTTGTTGTATGCTTACTGACATCAACATTTCTATCAGACCTGGTAGATTAACAGATGGACCTTACACATCATATGATCTAAATACATTGGTAAAGGCTACTGCTGGGAAAAGACGTGCAGTTCTTATTGGTCAAGGTATAGAACTTATGTTTTTATCAGAGTTTAGGAAGTAGCGATTTTGTGAATTATACTCATAGCACTTCATTATTTCTCTTGTCTCTTAGGTAAGTTAGGCACTCTATTTGTAAGAACTAAGTAGTCCTTCGCAGTACTTCTGTAGTCCACAAAAGGAAATCACTGATAATAAAGAATAAATTTGCTTGGATCGCTATGGACAATTTGTTACCTATGTCATTTCTCGCAAGAATGGGGCTTACTGCTTGCTGCATGGTTTCAGGAGATAAGCTTGTTGGAGAAGCTAGCAGACTAGTAGTAGCTGAAGCTTGCATGCAGGCCTTGGACATAGATTTTACTGCAGGCGAAATTTACGAAATCAACTCAGTTGAGGTAATTTATCAAAGATTTAATCAGCAAAATGTTACTGGTAATTCGTTAATTTGGTGGTATCAATGTGCCATTGCAACTTGTCAACTATTTGTCAGTTTCCCTTAAAGTAAACTTTTTCCCATATTCAAGTTACGTGTTTTATTTTGCAGATTATCATGAAACTTAAACTGAAAGCTTTCTTGTGCAGGGGGAAGGTCCTGGAAGTGATTCAGAGAAGTGGAAAGATCTATTCAGAGCTGCCAAGACACAATAATTGACTATTATCCTGTCTGGGAAAAATGTACAACATTCTGCATGAGAATTCTGTATAGTTAATATTCATGAACTTCAGAACTTGCAAATATTTTCTCCTTCACAGAAAAATTGCGACGTACACAAGATTCACTGGGCTGACAAGTTGTTATCATGTTTGAAAGATGCTGGAATCCATATTTTTTCCCCAATTTTTTTACATACTCACCGGTATCAGACCTAGAATGCTGCTCATGAGATAGGAGTTTAGTCTGATTTACCTCAACTAATACTGAGATAGAAGTTACTTTCATATTAATGATGCATTTTAAAGAGATCCCTCGTATAGTTTGCAAGTATGACAACTATACAATGGAATGCAGAAGCATGTATGATGCCTGTTCAGTTCTGTTTAGAGACAATAGTTTAAGCAGAAACGCAGTGGCAACTATGTTTATTCGGGAGGGTCACTCCTTATCCAAATTTCAGCGCGTTAGCCAAAAGCACCTGTAGAGAAGAGAGTTCTTAAGTGTCAAGCTGAACAGGTAAGCATGCTTAACCGAAGATTTTAGGAAATGAAATCAAACCCAAAAAGAGTTGCTCACTAAGAAGCACAGATGCCGATACGGACACGGACACGGGACACGACACTGACACGGGGACACACCAACTTCTAAAATTTGATGGGGACGGACACAGCATATATATATATTATAAAATTTAAAATTAAGAAAAAAAATTCATAATTCATAATATGATATTTATTGATTGATGTATTTTAAGACTTCCAACATCTTGATAGTTCATACATATTTGATACTTTATAAGCCCCTCTTAAAAAATATAGAGCGTATATTCTATGGAGCATATATTCCATTAAGCAATGTCCGAGCGGTCTCCAAACGTGTCCGAACTGTGTCCACCGTGTGTCAGTGGGTGTCCGACACAGATACGTGTCCGACAAGCGAATACGGCTCTGTTTTGCCGTGTCCGTGCTACATAAGTTGCTCACCATGTAACAGACATTTCTGTACCAGCTTCCTGAAAGAACTCTCTTTTGCCAAACTTATCTACTAAAGCCATTGAAATGAAAGCACTAAGAGCAAGCGCTCCACTTGTCATGACAGATGAATATAGAGATGCTCCAAAGCCAAAACCCAAGCTTTGAAATAAGACAGGTGTTGGAATCTAACCGTAATCAAATCACGGTCGTAGTGAAAAATAAAACTTTTTACAGATTTTGAGTGGATTCTAATAATTGATTAACTTGAATAAAACAAAATACGAATCATAAGAAGTTATACCTTGTTCGTGTTCCCGTTGAAAATTCTTTGAAACTTTTTCCAATTTGTCAACTTCAAACTGTTCATTTATCCAGCTTCTGATGATATCCACATAACAACTTTTCAACACTTTGAGAGGAAGAATATAAGAGTGCTAACTTGTTTTTTCTTTTCTTCCTATTAGTAAAAAAAATCATTAGGGTAGTTTTGAAATTTTATTAAAATTAAATTCCTTAATTATAATTAAAGTCTTGCTCTAATTATAATTAACTTAATTTTAATAAAATCAAACTTTATAATTATGTCCAATTTAATTAAATTGATTTTTCTTTCATAAATTGCTCTTTAATGTGTGGCCCATTAGATTCCTAATATATTGGTAATGATTATAAATTATAATTATAATTCATAATTAGAATTAGATAAATTAAAAATTCTTTTAATTTATCTTTAATCCTTCAATTTAACAACTTATAATTATAGGTCAAGATTGACATCTAACAACATGACATGACTACCCAAATATCAGGAAAATTAAAGTGGTTTGACTTAAGCTGTCCATGTATGGTTATGATATGTAATTTAATCCTTTTGTCATTCAATATTCCAATTGGATAGAGTATGAATATAGTGTCTACTCTTTTAGTCCAATCATGTTCATTCTTGTTAATTAGTAATTGATTTATAATTGAAATTTGAAAACGTCTTTTCAAATGTCAATTCACTCTGGCTAGAGAATTCCATAATCACTACTAATCAAGAATAGTATAATATTCTCTCTAATCACTTTAGAGTGACGAATCTTATATTGACTTACTAAACTATCTCCATATGGTTCATATTATATCCAATTACTATCAACTGAATTATCCTAGGATGATTCATAAGTAGTATCAAAATACAGTAATTCTCATACATGATACCTTGATAATCTCAAGTCTTAAGATCGATTATACAACCATCATTACGAGATAATCCATAGACACATAAGTAATATTCCATTTGAAATTCTCATAATCAGGTTAGTTCAGTGACTTATTATCTAATAATCACCCACACATTAGTTTAAGTATCTCCATACTTTAATTTATGAGATTAATTACTTTCTTTATAAGAAAGAAACATAATGTGTGATAATTTTACCGTTTCAACAATATCTCGTCTTGATGAATCTACAACTAGGAACATTTAGAAATAATACGTAAATGTAAATTAAATCTCACAATTATGATCTCATCATAATTTCAATTACATATTAATTATTCCAAGGATTTTATCTTTAGTATTAAAACATCAAATGTAATTAATACATAAATATAAAGAATGCCTTTATTAATAATTTTGTCACTAAACTACAACTAAAGCAATTAGTTATAAGGCATAAACCAACAACAGGTACATAAAAGAGTACGGAATACATTCCAATGAGCTGCTGGAACATGGAAATTCCTAGAGCTCCTATTATCAACTAGGCATGACTTTTACGTTTCAAGAGATGCTCTTGCTTTGTCACTTACATCAATAAGATAAGCTAACTCAACATCAACATTTTCTATACCTCTGGACTTTTTCTAGCACTCGCCTACCTTCTTTCTAGTCTTCCTTGTTCTACAAGGCCGTTAGGCGCCTCTGGAAGGAAAACACCACCACCTCCAAACATTGAAGTCACAGGCACAGTAGCTAAACCAAGTGACGATCTCCAAACCCAAGGATGGATCTTATCAGTTCCATATTTTATCAAGTTAGCTATCAGGATTCCTAAGCAAGTTGTCATTTAAAACAGTTGATCAACTGCTCCTCAGATTTTTGCTAGAGCCATTTCTGACAGATACAACAAGACGCGTGCCAGAAATTGTAACGTTTTGGTGCAGTGACCATGCCTGATTGCTAATTGGGTTTTCAAAGCCCTAAAAAAATAATTCCTATTCTTTAATTTCTTGTAGTAATTTAGAATTTAGTCAAATTCTAAGAGGACTAAACATTAGTTTTTTTAATTTCAAATAACAAAATAAAGTGGAGGTTTATGATTAATTAACTAATTTAATAAAATTAACAAGAAATTAAAATAAATCAACTGAATATAAAAGTAATAAATTCAAGAGTACTTAACCCTGACTGAAGGGAAAGATCTCATTCAATTGTAACATTAATTATTAGTTTAAAAAGAATAATTTTTACAATTCAAGCAGTTAGATCGAAACATATAAAGATAGTCATAATAAGTTTGAAAATTTTCAAAATTAATTTATTCAAACCCACCCAATATTCAAATCAAAACTTATCATCAATTGACTAAGTATGATAACATTCCATATTAGTTAAATGATGGAAAAAAGCTTAGTGAAAAAGACTAGAACTTAAATTAAATAACTAAAATAGTTGTAACTATTCAATTTAGTTTTTTTATTTACCATAGGATAAATATGCAAATTCATAAATAACCTATTTTATACTTATAGCAATCCTTCATGACAATTATAGATCAGTGAATTCATGGATAGTTATAGAATAATCAACATCAAATTAATTTGTTAAATCAATTAGTATTAATTATTTATGAAGTATAAGAACATAAAATAAGAACTACTTGAATTAAAATATGAATATAAGCTTAGAACAAAACCTCACAAGATTACAGATAGAGTTTTGAATCCCTTTGAATTGAAATATTTGAGTTTAGCCACGCTTAACTTTTTTTCCAACGCCAAAAATAGAAGAAAGATGCAAGATTGAGAAAACTAAGATGAGTCCTTTTTAATGGTCCTCCATATGAAAATTTTCCTCCTACTTTCTCTCTCTCTTTATTCAAGTGTTTGGATGGTGAATTGTTATCACACAGTAATGCTTCATAAATGCACTGACAAGATCATAGTATATCTAGTAGCAAAGTCATACATGTCAGAAAATCAATTACCATTTGCTATGAATAGCCCAAGTCAACTCAATAAGGTCAGATTGAGAAAGCAAACATGTCATTAGCTCTAGAATTTAACCATTCACTTGTTGTAGTGATGGTATTAAAAATGAAGAAAATGATATAACAAATGAGTTTTATATTTTTCTGTTGTGTTTTACAAGAGCAATAACATGTCTATTTATAGATGTGCCCGATGATAAGATAAAGAGTTTTATACTTATCATATCTATGCGTATTAAAATAGAATGATAAGGTGTTATAATATAATTATAACGTGTTATCAACAAGGGATAAAAAGAGATCTTTTGATGATGATCTGCTAATAAGCCCCCACAAGCTCATGTTTGAAGTAACATTGGGCTTGGTATGCAATTGAAGAAAAGTAGTGGATTTTAAAGACTTTGTGATTATATCAACAAGTTGTTGAAAAGTCAGTACATGACGAATAAATAAAAACTTTTAGCAACCAAATTTCAAACAAAGTGTATAACAATCTCAATATGTTTGGTACAAGCATGAGAGACAAGATTTGCAACAAGGAATATAGCTCTGAGATTATCACAATAAAGTAGTGGCCTAATGTTAGAGAGTCCAATTTCTCTCATTAGAGAGTTGATCCAACATATTTCAACAACTGCGAGAGTAATGCTTCTATATTTAGCTTCAATACTAAACCTAGCAATAATAGTTTATTTTTTGAACTCAAAATCAGAGAGGAACCAAGAAAAATATAATAACTAGAAATCGAATGTTGATCATCATCTTGACAATCAGTCGAACCAGTATCAGAGTACGTATATAAGGTTAAATGGGTATGTTTAGATAAGTAAAGGCCATAGGATGGAGTGGACCGAAGGTATCAGAGAATACATTTAACAGTAGACCAGTGAATGTTGGTAAGGCAATCCAAGAATTAAGAGACTTTGATAACAACAAATCGAATATCAGGCCTTATTAGACAGAGATATTTTAGAGCTCTATCAGAACTACGATATTTAGTAGGATCAGAAAGAGGATGGCTATGATTTTTGGATAGAGGTAAGGATGGGATCATGGGAATAGAGACAGGTTTGGAGGAATAAACATGAATGCATTTAAGAAAATCAAAAGTGTATTTAGATTGAGTGAGAAGAAGGCCAGTTGATATGAATGTAACTTTAATACTAAGAAAGTAGTGAAGAGGACCGAGGTCTTTAATGGTGAAGGTAGCATCAAGATCATTAAGGATAGTTTGAATAAAGTCTTTTGAAGAACCTGTGACCAAAATGTCATCCTTATAAATAAGAAGAAATGTAGTATGATTAGGGGTGGAGTGGATAAAGAGGGAGGTGTCAACTTTAGACGAAGTAAAACCAATGTTATATATTTTGTCAGTGTTATAATTCATTTTATGTCTTCTTTAACTATTCATCATTAGGAGGCCTTAGAACATATATTATGTTACCTAAAGGGAGCTCCTGGAAGAGGTATGTTGTATGAAAATTATGGACACACTCTCATCAAATGTTTTGCGGATCCTGATTGAGCAAGTTCTAAGATTGATTAAAAATCTACTATTAGTTATTGTGTCTTTTCTGAAGAAAATCTGCTCTCATAGAAAAGTAAAAAAGTAAAATGTTGTATCTAAATCCATTTCATAATCTAAATACAAAGTTATGGTACATCTAAAGTGCAAGATAATAGGGATATATTAATTATTATTTAAAATTGGCCTTAAGGCCTCAATATCAGTAAAATTATGGTGCAATAATCAAACTACTCTACTTATTGCTTCTAATTTGGTGTTTCAAAAAAGAATTAAACATATTGAAACTGATTGTCACTTCATTCGATGAAAAAGTGTAGCACAACTTGATTTTACAGGATCTATCAAAATTTGAGAATAATTGGGAGATATCTTTATAAAAGCCCTAAATGGTACTTGATTCAATTATATTCGTAACAAGTTAGGCATGATTAATATCTATGCTCAAACTTTAGGAGGAGTGTTACAAATTAAGCATTGATTTTAGGGATTATAGATTGATTACATGGATTATAATCCCATGATCATAAGGATTTCATTCCCTAACTAGTCTTATAAATTTGTATATATAACCCTAACTCTGTACATTTTGAAATAAGAGAAATACATTACATTTTTATTTCACAAGTTTCATTCAATATATGGAGTTGCTTATGTTTTAATTATCCTACTTATGGACAAGAAAATTATTAAAGGATCTCAAGTTTGTGTTAGGAGATAGTTTACTAAAGATGTTGGGCCCCGTTCCCGAAGCCCAACGATCGACACAAAACAAAGAACATGAATAAAAGCGGGTTTCCTAATTCTTT
>JAOSBM010000008.1:21377635-21388558 GCA_027568955.1 Erythroxylum tenue
TTTGATTGCCTTACGTTATGTAAAAGATTTTATGTATGAACTTTTGATACTGTTGTTGAGATTGCTTTGAGTTAAGACTGCCTGGATTTGAGATTGTCTTGAGTGGACTAGAGAGTCCTGAAATTGTGGTTGAATCTGGATATAGAAGTGTGTTTGAAATCATTTGCAGGTTTTTGGAGATTCTTAAAATACAGTCGTTGTGCTGCCCAAATTTTTTAAAAAATTTTAAAGAAAAAAAGAAAAGAAAGAGATATTCAGTAAGCCTTGCATAGTCGGATTAAGGATACTGCAAGTATCCTTAATCTAAGTATGCGGCGGTTGTCATGGGCCCGATGTAGTACCGGGTCGTGACATATGGAGTCTAACTCTTAACTTCCTTATTATGTTTATAAAAAAAAGTGAATATGATAGAGTTCTAGAGTCTAGCATTCATGACTTAAAAAAAACCTAATGATGGCAAGGTTATGGAGTTTAGCTCTATCCTTAGCAAAATTTTGAAAAATCTTTTAAAATGCCTTACTATTGGCATAGGTATATGGTTGTTAAATGTAAATGGTGCTCTCCTTAATGGTTATTAAAGGAAGTGGACTTGGGGTGCTTAGTTAAAGAGTTTGGATAGGACTCCCCTGAGTGGTGGTTGTGAGGTGTGAGCCTAGGGTGTAAGGTTTCGAGGTGTGTATCAATCTCCCTTTAATGAAGTTACAAGGTATGCGTTTGGGATGTATGTATGATTGTAGGCCAAAAATGGGGTTCAAATCTTCTGTCTCATTTTACCCAGTACCCTCTGTTCCAATAACATCCCAACCATACATCAATTAAGAGAGAGGAAATTTAAATGGCTAGGATGTTGTTGGGACAGAGGATACTGGGCAAAATGGGACAAAGGATCCCATGCCCCAAAAATGGTATTTCTTTAGATTGTAGTAGCTAGGTGTAGGACTGATTCCTTTGAATTGTGTATTGCCTCTTCAGCAATTATCTCATTTGTTCTTGTAACATCGTAATTTTAGCCACTTGGGTCCCAACCTACTTAAGGGCACGATGGGCTTAAGAGGTGTTGGTTATTCTATTAATATTAGGGGAAGAGTTGCTTTTATTTGTCCCAATTCGTACATTCATTGGGAGTGTATTATTTGTCCCTAGTATCTTATCAAACATGGGTTCTTGATAATGAAACTACCAATACTCAAATCTGTAGGACGGTAAGCTAATTAAAATGTCCTCCAGCCCACTCGAGCAGGTACACTCACTAAAGATCTATCAATAATATAATTTATTTTTACTAATAACTAATAATATATTAATTTATCATAGTTCATTAGTATTTATTAATATATCAATTATTTTAAAATGATATTAAATTAATCCTTTTAGTAAAATTTTATTTTATTATATAATAATGAATAAAATGATTAATATCTTATAATAATAATGATGATGATGGTGATGATAATAATGTAGTAATATTTATGTACAAATAATTATGTATATTTTAAATATATAAATTTATAAATAATTGTTTACATTAGTAATTATTCAATATTGGCATTGAATCAATAGACTAAAGAAACAAAAAAAATATTTAACACATGCACTAAGATTGGTGAACTAATATGATAAGAAAAATTAGGCAACGTTAATACTAAGTTTAACAAATCAGTAATATATAAAAAATTAATCAACCTTAACACTTAGGCCTTGTTTGAAAAACATCAAATTGTATTAGCTGTTAGCTGATTCTATCAGCGGTTAGCTAATAGCGGATTCTATCAATTGTTTTGACCAGCAGATAACATTAGTTGTTTATTAAAGATGTTTGGTAAATTTAGTTATTTAGTATTAGTTGTTTATATGTAAAATGACTTATAAATGTATAACTTAAAATCTCATAAGAAATTAGATTTTAAATATTTAATTTTACAAAAATTATGTTTATAGATCTAATACAAAATATAAAACACACAATAATAATAATAATAATAACAACACCACCAACAACAACAATAATAATAACAACAACCAAAAACTCATTACATAAATCAACATAAAACCCTATATTTAAATTAACTAATTTTATTTTAATTAATTAATTACATTTAATTATTATTATTATTATTATTATTGAGAAGTAGCAAATGCCACAAGCATAACAGTGATAATTATTATTATAATTGAGAAGTAGCAAGTGTTACAGGCGTGACAGTGGTTGCAACGCCTGTGACAAGAGCGTCACAAGTATAACACTTCATGTTACCCTCGTGATCAGGGCCGTTCTTAAAGTTTTATAGGCCCTGAGCGAAATTTAAAAAAAAGACCCTCAATAAATTGACAATATACTTAAATTTACATATTTGTATGAAACATAAATGACTCAATTTATAAGTTTATATAATCAACTAAATATTAAATGATCATAACACTAACAAATACACAGAGGATCATGATTTATGAAAAACAATTTCTTCGTGCATTTCTAGATACAAAATTATTAATAATATTATCAAGATCAATATTGTCCAACATATCCTTCTCAATACATAATATAGCTAAACCATTCAACATTTCTTGTGACATTAATGACATAATCGTAAAATTTTTTGCTGCAAATTTTTGAGTTGAAGTACTTTAAATACATATATTGATAAAAATAAAAAAATTAGAAGGTAAAAGTACACTTAAATATTTCAAGACTATTTATCAGCATAAGGACTACAAAATTATCTTTACCTCAAAAATAAAAAATATTATAACGTTAAATTATAACTTTAAAGTCATTAAATGACTTAGTAGGTAACTTTAAAGTCATTTAATGATTTTAAGACTTTAACGTTAGAGAGAGTGGGCTCTTGAAGTGAGGGCCCCTCTCATTGAATGTTTAAAAGTTAAAATATGTCTCCTTAAACCTCTACCAATTCAAAAAAAAATATAGAATAACTCTAGAGAGGGGGTTGTTGAAAGGGGCCCCTCTTATAGTGGGCCCTGAGCAGGTGCCCTGCTGGCCCTTGCCCAGGGCCGGCACTGCTCGTGATACTCCTTTTCTTTTCTTTTTTAGTTTTATCAATTAAAGGCATCTACCACTGTTAAAAGAATAAATGGCACAATCGTCAACCAAACAAAGTTTTATTAGTTAATCACCAAAAACGCTACTATAGAGGAGCTTTTAAAAAATAAGCTAGTTGGGTTGAGTAATCTAACCCACCATTTAATAACCAAACAAAATAAATAGTCAAATAGTTAATACCTTCCAAAACGCTAAAAAATGGCTAAAACGCCATCTACCAAACAGGGCCTTAATGTTGTTAGCCAGAACAATTAATTAACATTGAAGTAAGTATAATAGCTTATTTAATTAAAAAATGGCCAAAGTTATGATTTGTGGTACTGATTTGCACCTTAACATTACTAAAATAATATTTATTGTATCATAAATAGGGTGCAAAAATAATTACAAAGATAACAGTGACAGTTTATTTAGTCCCTTTATAAAATATTAAAATAAAAAAGCATACTGTTAGTCAGATATTTAAAGAAATCATTTTTAAGATGTGATAAGTCTAAATTACTTAATTATGACATCACATAAGTTAAATTGATGTCCCATAACCTATTAAAAACTTAACTCTATAGGATAAGGGTGTTATTAGTATCATTTTGAAATAGTTAAAGTGTAATGTGATGTCATAGATAACATTAAAAGAATTATATAATAATTATGATTAATAGTAAAATAAAAAATATTTGTTATATATTTTTAAAATATGAATTATAATAAATTACAAGAAATTAATCCTTTTACTAATTAGTATTATTAAATAATAAATAAAATTTTGATGGAATATGTATATTATTATATACCATTAATAATATTTTTATTAATAAAATATTAATAATAAAATATTAATAAAATAAATTAGTATGACATGTTAAATTATTATATTTTAACAGAAGTAATGGCGTATATATATATATATATATATATGATACATTAATAAATAATATTTTTGACACATACCACTTGGTAACTATCAATTACTTCCTAATTTTATGGTTAATATAATTTGATTTCCTCTTAAATCAAGAACCTTATTTTTATATTAACATTAAATTCCAAGAAATATTAAATAAATAAACTTTCCGTAAATTTTTTAAAATGATGGGTATTATTTATAAAAATGATAAAACATTCAATTTAGAATTAATAAATTAAATAAAAATCAATTCATTTGGGGGTCCATCGCAGAATCGTAAAAGTTGAAACATAGTAAGTGGAAGGGAACACTCGGAGCAAAAAGCACAGACCTTTATAGGCTCTGATATGCCCGGTTGCAGGGAGAGACTTCAGTTTAATGGAGTCATGTTCTTCTTTAAGCTCTTCTATCTTTCTAAAGCCTCCATTAATTCCTATCTCAATTACCTCTATCAGTAGTAACTGGAGAAGCAAGAAGTGTAAGCCCCATCTACTACAAGTTTCGGCATTGTCTTATAAGAACTTCATCCACTTCGCTCTCACTGAAACCAGACGCCATATGGGTTTGGTCCCTTCTCCACTACAGGTTCTATTTTTATCTGTCTGTGTTGATTCTTTTACTCTCTTTATGGATTCTAGACGTAGGGATCAAACATGGTTTATCTATATTTTTTTTGTTTGAATTGACGTTGATGTTCTGACTTGTTAAAATTATTGGGCTAGTGTTTATGTAACATGGCTTTGTCTCCTTTAGTCGGTCACAATATGGATTGGAATTTTAGTTTTGTTTGTATGAATTGTAACAATCCTCAGTTGACTCTCACTTCAAGAAATGGATGAATAAAATCGGTTCACTAATTGAAGAAGAACTGAAAATTTAAGATTGGAACTAAGTCTGTGACCTTTGATCTTAATGGAAGCAATTGGAAGTACATTGAAGTTTCGATTGAAGTTCTTTGCGCCATAGCAGCGTGTAGTATTTGGTTCTTATTGTTAGAAAGGAAAATTCAGTCTTCTTTCTTTGTATTTCTCATGAAAATTGGTTGGTCTTGTCTATGGACAAAGTGGTTGCATTGGATGGAGAGTTTCCCTAAAAATATTTTCCCAAATTTGGATTTTGGAGTACGAAGTTCAAAACAAGCTCTTATTTGCTTCTTATTTTAACAAAATGCACTCTGCATATTTAGCAGACTATTGTCAGTTTCTAGTCTCTTCAGTTCTCTGAGCATCAAGTTTTGCTTATAAAGTAAAGACCTCCACTCACTCTGTTTCTTCTAGTAGGGCAACTTTCCGTGGCCAACTAGAGTAGAAGAGCTGCATATTGAGTTTTTTTTTTCCTTTAAGCATTTTCATGTCTCTTCCCTAAGACGAGCATCACAATGAAGTTTATGATGTCCAGGAAAAGTATAGTTCTTTAACCTCAATGGACGGAAGAACAGAGCTCCAAATGCTGTCATTCCAAGCTCCAAAGATTAGACACCTACGTACTCTAAGTGTTGAAAACGAATCAATGCAGGTATGGGTCTCTTCTATTCATTTTTTCTTGATGTTCTACTTTGCGAGGTGTTGCAGAGTTGTAACAACCATGTACCATAGATTCATAGGACGTGTCTTCCCGTCAGAAAGCACCATGTGCTTGCTTCTTAGTTACTAGCTTTTTTGGTAATTACTATCAAGTATCAACTCATGCAGGTTTTGGATTTTGCTGTCTTTGCCAGACCAGAATTTGATGTACCTATATTTTGTGCCAACTTTTTCACTGCCACCAACATGAACATTGTTGTCTTGTAAGTTCTTTTTCTTAGTTCAGCTTGCGCAAATCTTCTGTATAGTCTTTTTTTTTTTTGTTGAGCTTTTCTTTTCACATACAGCTTCTAGGCTTTAACCTGTTCCTTTCACTTTTTTTATATCGTTTAATGGTTAAATTTGTGTGTGATGAGAAAATCAAAGTCAAGGCATAAACTATTCATCAAATTTGTAACTGTAATAACCAGCCCTGTTTCACAGGCATATTTTTCTGTTGCTACTTGTCACCTTCTTCTTTTATTTATTTGGTGTGTTTTTCTTCTCTGAGTCTCCACTCAACATGTTAATTTTAGCAACCATCTCCAGATTCTACCACTTTTCACTTCAGACATAATAAGTTCAGACAGAAGTTCTAATAAGCTGAAACTGATCTGCTTTGAGAATAAGCCCTGCAAACTCAACCTTGGTCATCACTTTGTAGGGACCTCAACCCCTTGCATAATGTCATTGAACAAGGAGATTACAAAGAAAAATACTACAGAAGCTTAATGCCTTTGGGTGTTAAGTATGCTGAGGTAAGTGAAATCCTATTCATGACATGTCAGATAGACCTTCATTGCTTGTTTCTCGGTTCACTTTATAAGTTAATGGTATGGTGACTGAAAACAGATTTCATGCAGCTTTTTCCTTGGGGAGGGAAGCTAACAAGTGAATCCTTGAAATTTTTCTCACCAATTGTGATATGGACCAAGTATACTTCAACCAATGAAAAACATGACACTTTATATTCTGCATTTGGAGAGTACTACAAGGTAGAGATTTTTTAACTTCTGCTTCTGAAAGTGAAATTTCTTGCAACAAGAAGACATGTTATAAGCAGGATATCATCATGCATATGTTCATTATTACTTTGAGAAACTACAGAAGTCCAAGTGAATCTACATCTCCTACTCTTTAGGCATGGCTTGAGCTGATTGACCAAGCTGAGGAGACAGATGCATCTCAAATCATGTGTAATCAAGAAGCACAACATAAGTATCTAACCTGGAGAGCAGAAAAGGTCCTTGTCTTGCATACTTGTTATTGGTTTTTTTTTTTTCATGCGACGGATTGTTTCGGTCCATCTCTCTGTTGGGTTCCAGGACTCAATTTTAGGTGTGAGATTCGTTGCAGCATTCCTTAGTTTCATTCTACATATTTCATGAGATGGTAGAAGACAATCTGTTAATTCCAAGTCACTTTACTAGTTCCAGTGACTGAGTAACCATGCATTACAGTTTTAGTTTTACGTGAAGGTATAAATGAGGGAGGCACTGAATATTTGTGCATGCCATTTCTTTTGTTTCTGATCTCGCTCTCTCTCTCTCTCTCTCTCTCACACACACACATACACACAAACGCAGGATCCAGGTCATGGAATTCTTAAAAGGTTGATAGGTGATACATTAGCAAAGGTATAGTGGTTGCTTTTCTGAGTTCAGTAACTTCTCCACCAAAATGGCAATGAAGTTCCTTATTTCACTTTAACTTGTAGGACCTGGTAAGGAACTTTCTCTTCAATGGAATTGATGAATTAGGAAGCAAAGGATTCTTGGATTACTTTCCACAATATCGTTGTGATGATGGGACTGTAAATGAGAAGCGCAGTATCATAGGGAGGTCCTTTGATAATCGCCCATGGGATGAAAGTGGAGAATTCATTGGTAATGGGAAAAATCTAATGCATTAGAATGTCTTAAATTTTTCTGGCTTTTTCCCTTTGTACATCTTTGTGCTTCACTTCTACCAAAAAATTTATCTTTTGTCTTATCAGTAATCTTGCAAATAGAAATAGAAGCATTAGGTAGTACCTAGGGTTAAGCATGTTCAATGTCCAGAGTGCTGTCTTTAAGAGAGTACATATTGTGCTAATTTCAATATTTCTGCTAATCTCTATTTAAACTTTGCCATCATGGGTGTGGAGGTACTTAGATAAGATGTTATAATGATAATTGACAAGTTAGCATTCATAAAGTGTACATTGTTTGTGCAAAATTTGGAAAGAAAAAGAGAAACTGGTTTGGCTAATGTTTTCATGCTTTTGAGATGTCTGTGATTCCAATTTCCATCCTAAAGACACTTTGCCTATATTTGTATCACGGACATCACCATGAATCAGACTTTTATTCTAATTTCCTTTAAGTTTTCAGTCCACCGTCAACTTTATGATCTGTTGAACTACATTTTGTTCAATGGATGAGATTTATTTTGTGTTGAGAAGCAAAATATTTGTAATATGTTGAAGGTCTAAATCAGTGTGTTTGTGAACTAAGCAGGATGAGGAACTATTCCCATTCATTGGTTAGGAACGAAGAACGAAATCAACTGCTCATCTCATATGGCTAGAGAAGTATGCTACGCATTTTGTTCTTGACGTTACTTATTTTGATCTTCCACCCATTAGGTGTCATGTACTCCTCCTCAAAGATAGGTCGGGAATCTATTTCCCGAGACACGTTGTGTAATCGATTTTCTTTTCCCTTGTAAAAAAAATTATATGACGGTCAACCTTTCAAACAGGCCATTTAATATCGTCACTAGTTTCAGCAGTCAAATACAAAATAATAAAGTGATATTTATATGCAATTTAATATTCTGTAAAATAAGAAAGGGCGTGATAAATTAAAATAATAGGATAGAGAATAAGCAATTATTTAATGAGAAAAATCTTAAATATTAATGTAAATGTTATATAGCCCTTTAAAGTATTAATTATTCAAATAATTATTTCCTAGGTCTCGTTTAGTAACCAATAATGAAAGAATCATAATAAAAAAATGGGAATGATAATGAAAAATAGGAATTGGAAAGGGAATAGAATTACCTTTTAGTATGTAAGCATTAGGAATGAGATTATAGAAGTTAATAGTTATACCTTTGGTATGAAATATTAAGAATGATAATGAAATTTTTTACTTACATTTAATTATTATGTGATTGATTTTGTATAATTAATTAAATATTTTATATTATTATTAATTAATTAATAATTTATTTAATAATTAATTAATTAAAATTATTTTTAATGATTAAATAAATTATTAATTTTTAAATATTTATGTATGATTTTCCTTATAAGAATAAAATTAAAAAACCATAATGAACTTATTTTATGATATAAAATCATTGAAATAAAACAATTATTAAATAAATTAAATAAAGTAATAATGTCCTTATAAGAATCGATTAAAGTAATGTATTGTCTAAATAAATAAACTAATCTTAAATTCTAAAATAGATATTATAGTATCAAGTGATCATAAAGATGACTCAAGTATGTCTTGAGCAAACAACATTTTGTAATCATCGAGCATACTAAAAAGGACCTCAACCTTTTTATCATCTTCACCGATCAATCTTGTTGCTTTTTTTTTAGTTGCTCACGAGGTGTCTTACGCGGGTTCCAACTATAAGAAGACACTTTTAAGTCATCCACATCCAGACTAATTCCCGTTCAAGCCGGGTATGTCTCTTGTGGGAGACAAAGCTCTGGCCCCAAGTTTTAAACAGCTGCATACATGAGGAGAGTTCGAATCCGCAACCTCACTTAATTCAGGAGAGCCCCTTATCAACTCACTTATGCCTTGGGGTTATCAATCTTGTTGCTTTAACCAACTCCATTGATGAAAGCCCTTCAACCTCTTTCAATACTATTTGGTTCTTTTCTCACTAATATCCACAAAAAGAGTAAATGGTTCAAAGCAGATTCATGTTCAGATTCAACCAAGGTTTTTATACTGTTTGATAGCTCCAAAAGTTCTGTCTGAACTGGTTGTTGCTCTTCTTGCACTTTCTTTTTCCAGGTTCAGATGGTGATGTTGAATTGTTTTGAGACACACATTCTTCATCATTTCCAATAGTTGACTGTTCGTTATTCACCTTACTACATCTTTCAATATTGTTGTCATTTCCTTCTATACTTTCTTCACCTGGACCTCAAACCCTATTTCCTATTGCTCTATCTTTTGCATAAATTTCAGCTAGCCAATCAATTGGACAAATGGTTTCATGTATAAAGCTGACGCTCCTTCGCGACTCTACATAATAATAATAATAATAACATTATCATAAATAATTATGTGCACAAATAATAATTTCAATAAAAATAGTAAAAAGAAAAAAAATTATTTTTGCCTTTGCCCAACCTATATATATGTCTTTATCACCAATCACCATTTTTTTTTGCTCATCATCCCATCCAAATCCGCGACCATTCTTTTGAATATCCAATATGTATCTAAGTAGCTTCTTTAGAATTTTAGGGGTCAGTTAGGTTCTACTTCTGTTTTTCTATTTTAGTTTTCAGTTTTCAATTTTTTCTTTATGTTTTTTTTAATAAAACAAAATTCTGTTTGATTGTTAATGTTAATATAGTTATATTTTTATCACTGATGATAATTACATTTTATTAAAATTAAAATATTGCATATGTAAAAGAAATAAATATTATTCATGAAGGACGGATAATATTCAAAGATTTTGAAGAAAACAACAAGTTATATAAATTATTAATAATAAATGTCAACGACCTTATCTAGCTCTCCATGACATAAACATTTCCCTTACCAAATTATCACTCCATGCAGTCCATTCATCAGATGTTTTAATATCATCAGTGTAATCAATATGGACATTACTTTCTAGTATATCGTCCAACTCATCTTCTGGTGGATCTTTCCTTATATGTTGGTGAATAAAATTGTGAATGTAACAGCAAGCTAATATGATATCAGTTTGAGTCTCAATTGAATAATAAGATGGACTTCTTAAGATTCTCAATCATAACTTTAATAATCCAAATGTTCTTTCAATAACATTTCTAGCTGCATAATGTTTCATATTGAAATACTCTTCTTGAGTATTTGGTTGATGTCTTGATCTCCATTCAGTAAGAAGATATCGTTGTCCTCTATATGGCGCAAGAAATCCCTCTCGATTTCTATATTCAGCATCAACAAGATAATAGTTGTTGGACCCCAATTCGCATTAAGTATGTTTTGTTTTATTTTGAGGCTAGGATTAATAAGTCCTTTGAGTTAGAATAATTTGGGATTTTAGTGCTTAAGTAATAATTATAAATTGAAGGAATTTAGTTAAATTAGAGTGTATTTTATTAAGGTGTTAGACTTTAAAAGAATAAGATAGTGTTAGGATAAATTAGGAAGTGTATA
>JAOSBM010000008.1:21408016-21420319 GCA_027568955.1 Erythroxylum tenue
GCCAAACCCCATGCCAATCCCGAAGGAGCCCCCGTCCGAACCCCAACAAGAACTCGGGGCCACAGCGCCATCGGAGTTGAGCTTGACCCAACCAATGAGAGGCTTTGCTAAGCCCACAAAGGCCCCAAAGGGAATGTTTCCCGATATTAATAACAATTGAGATGCCTTTTCAACTTAATCCTCTCTCTCTCTTAGACACAATGAAATATGTTACTATTAGAAAGTATTACATATTTTAGTACTTTCTTTCCAGTTTCTTGTGGATAATTTGAAAACAATTTATCTATTAATTAGGCAGGCCTGACTTCAGGTAAGGGCAAGAAAGACATCTGCTAATGATCTACTATTATGAAGAACAAAATAGGCAACAATTGGGTCTTTATTTTATCTCATTTTGTTCTTCATAGGGGTTAATAATCTACCGTTGACTCTTATAAAGAGAAAAAAAAGTCTCTATTTTGTCTATTTGGCCTACAATTAATTCTCATAAAGAAAAAAACAAAATAAGTTTTTTGTATACTTTACCCATAACTTATAAAATATTAAGAACAAATTAATTTTATAGTTAGAAATAAAATTGTGTACATTAAAACCTTCAGAAACTGCATTTAGAAGGATTTTTACCACTAGTAGTTGTTATTGTACTATTTTTATTGTCATTTGATGTTGTTCTACTGTTAGAAAGAATTACATATTAAGAAGTACTGAAAATTAATGAAACCATTTTATTAGGAAAATGTTATACATCTTGTAAAATATATTCGTTTTTTTTGTTATTTATGAGGTACTTTAGGAGGGTCCTAACTATAAAAAGATACCTTTAAGTCATCTACATCTAGATTAATTCCCGTTCAAATAGGATAGGTTCCTTACAAAAGGCAAAGCTTTAATTTTAAATTTTAAACAACTGTATACATAAAAAAGGTTTAAACCCATAATATCACTTAAACTAGAAGAGTCTCTTATTAACTCGCCTCTTTAATTTTAAATTTTAAATAACTATATACATAAAAAAAAAGTTTGAACCTGTAATCTTATTTAAGTTGTAAGAGCTCCTTATTTAAGTTTGCTCAAAACAGGCCGAATGCCAATTTGCGAATCCACCGTCACCTTTTTGTCTCTATATGCACTCATTCCTTAAGGACATTTTCGTCATTATATTTTCCCAGCAAGCACACAACACACACACTTGAATTTCAACCTCAAAGCCGCGTGCAGCCATCCAAAACCTCGGTTCACGCCTACCGTCCGATTAATCTATCTCCGTACTGCCACGTGGACCCGTCCCATTGGGGATTAAATCGAAAAATAGAAAAACACTTGAAACTAAAAAAAATGCTTTTTAATTTTTCCAAAAAATTATCTCCAAATTTTTAGAGAGAGAGAGGGAGAGGGTTACTATAAAACACGTCTCGGGAGAGAGCAATTAAATCACTCAAATCCTTCTTTATAATTTTCCTATTTTCTCATAAACATAACATTTCGCTCTCTCTCTCTCTCTCTAGGAAACGCCTATTTTTGTTTTACTTTGTTTCTTTCCCTCTCTAACCAATCGACGATTAACCCAATCAAATCGCCACGCCGTTAAACCTCTCACTACCGGCCTCGGTCGCCATCGCCGCCGTCATCGAACAGCCTGTCCAGACCTTTGTACCTGAATTAATTCAATTAAACTTGGAAACAGAAGCACCTAAACGACATCGTTCGCTAGCTTCCCGCCGGCGATTTGGTTTCCGGCGATTTGAAAGGTGCGCACAATTATTAACCTGCGCACTCGCTATCATGTTGAAAGAAACTCTTTGACCTGATTAATTGCATTCCAGTCATTGTCTATACGCTCCATTTTTTATACAAAGGTTAGCTTTGGCCTTCCCTTTGTCTAAACCACGTGCCTTGATTTTCGGCTCGGATTTTCCCGTTTAAGTTGTGTTTCGTGAGTTTAGGGTTTGCGATTTCGGATTTAAGTTTCGTTTTGTGCTCTAGGGTTTCCAATTTGGAACTCTCAGACTTCCGAAGTTTCATTCCGTTTGATTTTACCTTGTTGCTCATGGATCTGTAGTTTGCCCCTTCGGTTCCCTTTTATCGTCTGCTTTGATTTTGGATGAGTTTAGCGATTGTTGAATTTGGATTCCCGTGGTTTTTCAATCGATATTTGTTTTGACATTTAGTCTGCTGCTTTGGACTACAGTCCGCACTTCCCTCGTTCATCTGAGACTGTTTGATCTTCCAAGTATGTCACTTCAGTTCTGCGTTTGAAGGTCTTGTAGCGTCTTGTCTGTGACTGTCGATGACAAATTATTTGAACTTTGACTTTTGCTTTACAAATTAGCTAGTTACTTGTGGACGAAGATATAATGCTGATTTTTCGATTATTATCACCTGAAAAAGCAGTGATCTTTCTATTTACCTATGCATGATGTACAATTTTCCCCTTCTTGTAGTCTGAAATTAAGCAATGAGGAGCAGTTGTCGACCAACCTTGCTTTTTGTTTCTTCGAAAAAAGATTGCCACGCCTAATTCCTATAAATTTACCGAATTTTGAGTTTCTTCATCTATTTAATTTCTTTAGTTGATGTTTCTTTTAATCTTTTTGCTGCTTTTGTTTTCTAGAGATACTTTTGGAAGAAAACATGATACACTGCAGTGTCTACATAATGCTTTTTGGATGCTAGAACGTTGCCATTTAAAAAATTCCATGTAGGAGGATGGCCTTCTTTAGGAACTACTCTGACGAAACAGTTTCACGCAGTGTCTTAGAAGAAAAGGGGCAGGGACGACAAGTCAATAGAATGGTAGGGAGTGAAGATATAGATGGGGGCTTTAGTGGAAGAGAGTTTGATATGAATATGGATGCACAGTATGAAAGTGACGGGGAGCCAGATAATGCTGTTGGATTCCATGGTGGTCCAGTACCTGACAATGACGTAATTTTGAGTGATTCTCATTTTCAGCCTCCTGGAAGGAGAAATGCAGCTGGAAAGTGGGGTTCGAGTTTTTGGAAGGACTGCCAACCTATGGGCTCTCAGGGTGCATCAGATTCTGGGCAGGATTCAAAATCAGATTATAAACTTGCAGAAGGCTCGGAAGATAATGTGTCAGATGGAAGAGATGATAAATTAGTGTCAGAAGATGAAGAGGGGCAAAAAGAACTGAGTAAGGGACAAAAGGGCCATTCTGATGTTCCTGCAGAGGAGATGTTATCTGATGAATACTACGAGCAGGATGGCGAAGATCAAAGTGACTCCATGCACTACAGGGGGTTCAACCGTTCTGTTGGAGTGAACTCAAGACAACAAATGCCCCCTGTACCGCATAATAATGTATCAAGGATTTCAAGAGCTTTACCCAGAAATGATGATACTGAAGATAACAACAATGATGATGGTGATGCTGATTATGAGGAAGAAGATGAAGACGATGGTAATTTCTTTGCTATTGCTATGTTTCTGATACTAAATGTTAATATCCTTTTTTTAGTTGTATAAGAATGGAAAAAATGCACCTATTTTCCAGACTTTGAATTTGTCCCTCCAATATGAAATCCTAAGTCTGTTTTTCCGTTTTCTTTTGAATCCTATACAGAGGATGATCCAGATGATGCAGACTTTGAACCTGATTATGGTGTCACAAGTGCTCGGCAAGGAAGCAAGGTTATCATCCTTGCATTATCATAATTGTTATCTATTCCTTTTCCGTTGTTTTGATATAGTATTAGCATATGCTGATTGGGCATCATTGAGATTATTTAATCTTGCAACTGTGCCATTCATCTCCCTTTGTTATCTAAGCTTTGGTGCCTTCCATGGGCTTGTTCTGTTTTGTACCGTTATAATTTTTATGGAAAAAATATATATGGGTTAATTTCTGACCATATGTCCTGGAGAAGGAGAGTCAGGTTTGTACCATCCACTAATATACCTTTGTACAGCTGAGCTTCAACATTTGTTGTTTGGCACCTTCAGTGCCCTTGGATCCTTTGATAAGATTTGTTTTATGTAAAACAAAAAGACAAACAGTATTTCTTCCTTATACCTTGTTCCATGTGCTCGAAATAAGAGCTATATATGCCTATTTTAGAGCTTTCATTTATTACTTACTGGAAGCTGAAGGCACTATATATGACATAAAGCAAGTTAGCTCTGTGAATTGAAGAGGCTGAACTACCAGTGCCATGCTGGCTTTAAGCTTGTTCATCCTCTGCGATGGACTCATTAAAGTAAAGAAGAAATTTCTTCATGACATGTGAATGGGAATTTGAGACTAGATTTGATTTGACAATGATAATTTAAGAAAAAGTGTGATCAATCTTTGGACACATGACTTAAATTGCTTTAGAATATGTTTTGTTCATAAAGGGATGCTTGGGATGCATAGATTTGGATTGTAGAAAAATATTTTCTGCTCAGAAGTGAGTTCTAATTTGAAAACATACTTGTTAAAACTGTGTCCGCTATTCTATTGACTTATACTATACTGTCTCTGTTGCATTAGTAAGTAAATAGGGAAGGAAGGGGGGATGAAACATTTTATGGTGGTTGCACATGCTGCATCATCTTACTTTCCTTTTGTAGAGAGATATAATCATCCTAAATGGTGTCCTTTTTGGCTTATGTTTAAAGTGCACTAGGGACTAACTTGTGAGATGCTAGTACAAACTTTTTTTCTGTAACCTGGGACCAAATTAATTGCATGGGTGACATGCATTATATGCATTTCATCATATGTATATTCTTATTTTTGTTCTTGATGTGTAGTGTGATTTTACTGGGTGGTGAACTCATATTAGATAATGAAGTGATAAATCATTCTCAATATAATAAAGACAAAGTGGTTTATGATTGTAAGCAGGACAAAGACTGGGAAGCTGAAGAATCAGATGAAGATGAGAACAGTGAGGATGATTTGGATGCCTTAGATGATGATAATTCTTATTATACAAGGAAACCTAAGGGTGGACATCGTGCTAAAGGTGGACGCATTACAAAGTCCGTGAGAGAACGCAAGTCATTGCATGAGGCTTCTAGCAGACTGAAGAGAGCGAAAAGTTCATTCGAGGAGGATGAGGATTCAGCTGAGGACTCAGACTGTGATCTTGATGAGGACTTCAAGAACATGACTAGAAGAGTAGCACATCCTCGTAAATCTGCTGCTCGTTCCTCTTTGTCAAATAATTTTAATGGAAAAAGCAGTGAGATTCGAACTTCTAGTCGGTCGGTTCGCAAGGTCTCTTATGTTGAAAGTGAAGAGAGTGAAGAAGTAGATGAAGGGAAGAAGAAAAAGCCCCAAAAGGTGCCATAAACTTGTGATTATTTAATGTATGTTGCTCTTATTATTTTTTGAATTGATAACAAATGCCTTGTGACCCAACAGGTTTGGGAATATTGCGATGAGACTTGCAGAAAATGTTGTTTGCTTGACCTTGTTGATTAATTGTTTCTACTTTTGGCTGTTTCTTTTCGTCTTTTCATCTTGCGTACGAAGCAACATATCCTATTTATGCAACTGGTTAATTACATAGTAGATAGTCAAGCCTGATCTTCTTTCTCTCTTAATTTCGAAGGTGATAAAACATATATACTATTCACATATGTGGGTAACCAATGTTTTTTTGGACCATAACTTTGTACCTGGTGATTTGTATAATTTAGGAGGGGCAGAAGAATTTGGTTCTAGATTGCAACAAATAGATTGCAAACTTTATGCTTGGTAGAATTCAAAATGACGGACAACAAGATGTCTGAGCTATAGAATATAATCACTCTGAGAGAGAAAGGCTCGCACTTTCTCAAGAAATTCCTGAATTCAGAAGACATCATTCTTATAAACTGAAATATATATACACATATTTCATTTTAACTATTATTAAATCCTTATTAAACTAGGCATCTAGTACTAATTATTCCTTGTAGATAATAACTCTTTCACACCAACTTTAACTATTTTAATAGACAACAACTCTTTCTTGAGGATAAACAATAACTGAACTAAAAATGGCTAACTCACTGCATATGTGAAGGCTACGCCTCCATTCCTAAGCCAATAACAATTCCCTACTATGCCACCAAGCTAGGTTGGGGTTTATTCCTGTAGTATACTTTAAATTGATTTGAATCATTATGTTCTCTGAAATATCAACAACTACGTGTTTGATGTTGGCTTTGCTGACTTCCTTGGATGTGTTAATTCTTTCTTGTGTTTCTTTATGGTTTCAAAAATATCAACAACCTTGCATTTGATGCGGCTTGTGCTAATTTCTTCACAGATTTTTTAGTTCTTCTCTCTGCTGCTTTATAGTATCAGAAATGTCATCAATCTTGCGTTTGACATGATTTGTGCTGACTTCCTCATGTATTTTAGTTTTTACCTGTTTCATAGTTTCAGAATTGTCAACAACATTGAGTTTGGTGTACATTTTGCTAATTTCCTATTTCTTTTTGGTTTGACAAACTATAAATGTCTGGTGCTAGTTCCTTGCATCACCATACCTCACAGAAATTCCCGATTTTTCTTATCCAAAATTGCAATTCCATGATGGTGGGTACTAACTTCATGTCTTCATTTTTGTATTGGGATTGAGAGATAATTGTGCTGTTGGGCGTTTTTATTTTAGTTTTAATGGTTCCGCAGATGCTTATGTGCCTTGATTCCTTTTAACCATGGATTTCAATATGGCATGTCGTTGGAAACATCCAAATTTGTCTTACTTTGCCATGTTCTACATGTATGATACATGTTCATTCTTTGGAAAATTGTTTGTTCAGGAAGAAGTTGAAGAAGAAGATGGTGATTCCATTGAAAGAGTTCTATGGCATCAACCAAAAGGTATGGCTGAAGATGCTGCAAGGAACAATAGATCAACAGAACCTGTTCTGTTGAGCCACTTGTTTGAGTTAGAGCCAGATTGGAATCAGATGGAATTTTTGATAAAATGGAAAGGCCAGTCACACTTGCACTGTCAGTGGAAATCGTTCTCTGAACTGCAAAATGTATGATTGCCTTTATGTGTTGATTGATGGTGATTTCATGTACTAATTGTGTGCAAATTATTTGTTGCCTTGCTTGGAATTTTCTGGTGGTGAACTTTTTTTCTATTGGCTATTTAGAATCTGTGTTTACTTGTGCTGTCAGCTAAGTGGTTTTAAGAAGGTACTGAACTACACCAAAAAGGTGATGGAAGATGTGCGATATAGGAGAATGCTTACACGCGAGGAGGTAAGTCTTTTGTTCTAATGACAATTCTGAAGTTCTTGTGTATTTTTAGAGTTCATTTATGTGTCCTGAACTTGGTTATTTTTCAAAGAGTAACTAACATTTTGGGCCATCATTCTTATCTGAAGATTCATATCCTGGTTATCCCTAACGTACCCTGAATTTAATTGGCATGAAGATTTACATGTTGGAATTCCCTTTGAAGGATGAAAACATTTAGTGAGAGGTCCCAAAATCTGCTATCTTAGTTTTAGGCTTTTTGGGATTATTCTAAATTTATTTTCAGAGCTCCACTTGCATCTTTGAAATTTTTTTTTCAACAATTTGTGGGTGCTTAGTTGATTTTCTTGATTGTTCAAAGGTACAATGGGCTTGGAAAACTTATATTACTTCTGTCATAAACAAAGTGCAACTTCAAGGAAGAGGATCGCCATAAGAATGCTACTAGAATAATGTTAAACGTTAGATTTCTTGAGATGTTTTTTTCCCCCTCAATGTGACCGATATGATTTCAAGGATGTCCATATATTTAATATATATGGAATAGATGTTTGCCAGCTGGTTAATTTAAAGCAACTGCTCTTTTATAAATGATCATTTTTCTAGTTCCTTCCCTTTTCTTTTGAAGTTTCTCATGTATATAAAACTGCCTAGAAAATAAATGTTGTGTGATGATTAAGCTTTTCTATTTGGTTTGTGTTAAACTGCCAGATTGAGGTCAATGATGTGAGCAAGGAAATGGATTTGGATCTAATCAAGCAAAACAGTCAGGTTTAATTTTTATAAATTTGTTTTTTTTCATTATTTCTTGGGCATAGTTGTAAAATTTCACTTTCTCTTCCTCATCTCACTGTGCTTTTAAAGGTGGAGAGAGTTATTGCTGATCGAATTAGTAAAGATAACTTCGACAATGTTGTACCTGAGTACTTAGTAAAGTGGCAAGGACTATCTTATGCTGAAGCAACCTGGTATTTGAAACCATATTGTTGTATGATTTTCTTTTTTTGACTGGTGTAATGTTTTTGCTTAAGCCATGCCTTTCTGTGAAAAGTGTTATATACATTTCACATTTTTATCGGATTCATAATTTCATCCTTATTCATAAGCTTCTATTCTTTTCTTTGATGCTTCTCTTCTGTACACTCTGCATGCAGCCAATGATATGAAGTTTTACTCTCAAACTTATGTTTAACAATACCTGTTTCAGGGAAAAGGATAAAGATATAGCATTTGCACAAGATGCAATTGATGAATACAAGGTACAGTATCAGTTTAGTTTTGTCCCATTTTATATTTTACCTGCAAGATGCTTCTTGACTTGCACTCTGTGAGCAGGCACGTGAAGCTGCAATGGCCGTGCAAGGGAAAATGGTGGATCTCCAGCGTAAGAAAGGGAAAGGTATGGTTAATTTGAGTTTGCCATTTATTTCTTTATTTGGTAACATAACCAATTAGAAAACTTGTTGAGGATTTAGTGCAGTTGTTTGCACACAGAGAATTGAGATATTCTTGTTGCTATTTTAAACTTCATTTACATTTTCAGTATTAGAAATGACATCTTGATAGTTGTTTCTTGGTACAGTTTGCTTCATATTATATCGTTCTACTTCAAATTCTGGTTCCTGATCCCAAAATCTGCTGACATGATCCATGTGTAGTTCATACTTTTTGTGAACTCTCCTCACACCTCTGCTTCCCTTCATGAATATTGTCCTTTAGCTTTCATGTAAAACTTGCATTGATCTAAATAATTTGTTGCTAAGAAGATTTAATGTGCAAACATAAGTTTTCAGCAATTTAAAGGGAACTTGATGAACAACCTGAGTGAACTTCTTGTATATGCTAATGTAAAACTTGCATGATCCACATGATTTGTTCCTAAGAACGTGTAGAAATAAGTTTTCAGCAAGTTTAAGGAAACTTGATGAACTTGAATGAATATTGTTCTATCTGCCATGTAAAACTTGCATGCTCTACAAGATTTGTTCCTAAGAAGGTATTTAATATGCAAACTAAATTTTCAGCAAGCTTAAGGAAACTTGATGAACAACCTGAATGGTTAAGAGGAGGAAAGCTTCGTGATTATCAGCTCGAGGGTTTGAACTTCCTTGTTAACAGGTAACACTTTGAGTTATGGGAAATGTATATTTTGCAGGTTTTTCAATTAAATAAAAATTTGTGGTTTCTTTCACATGTGACAGTTGGAGGAATGATACAAATGTTATATTGGCTGATGAGATGGGTCTTGGCAAAACTGTCCAGTCCGTGTCCATGCTTGGTTTTTTACAGGTAAATTATTTGTCTATTCTTGTATTGTAATAGTTTAGTCACGCTTTTTTAGATGTATCAAATAAACTATTTTTGGTTTTCCCTGCAGAATGCTCAACAAATCCCTGGGCCTTTTCTTGCTGTTGTGCCACTATCGACTTTATCTAATTGGGCCAAGGAGTTTAGAAAGTGGCTTCCTGATATGAATGTCATTGTGTATGTTGGTACCCGTGCTAGTAGAGAGGTAATTCATACATATAGGTTTTTAAGTTACAACTTAAAAGCCCATATCCCATTTTCTTAGTGTTGATTCTACCTTGTGGTTGTTAGTAGTTTGATTCTACCTTGTGTTTGTTAGTAGTATCTACTTGTAAAGTAAATTGAAAACAAGTGAGGTTCTTTATTCATGAATATATTCGTGTAATTTTGAAAAGGTTATAAAAAACTCCAATATAAATTGTATTTGTTGGACTTGTTATGATAGAGAGAAGATAATTCAGTCACTTTCTGGTCTTGAAACCGAAATCAATAGTTGCAGAAGAAATTAGTTTAGAGGTCTCTATCCCCCTTCAGTGATGATTGAGTTATAACAATCGTATAACAATCTGTATATGGAGGGTTAGTTATTCTCCATTACCATTCCAATCCATCTACTTTGATGACTTACCTATAAAATTTATTACATTTTCCTTCTGTCTTTTATTTTCCACATACAGACGTATGCATTTTCTCCTCCTTGCAGGTTTGCCAGCAGTATGAATTTTATAATGATAAGAAAGTTGGCCGACCTATAAAATTCAATACGCTGTTAACTACCTATGAAGTTGTCCTGAAGGACAAGGTAGTACTCTCAAAGATCAAGTGGAATTACCTAATGGTTGATGAAGCTCACAGGTTAAAAAATAGTGAGGCCCAGCTATATACCACTCTTTCGGTAATGCCAGTTCTCTAATTGTTCAATCTTTTACCTGCATGTTTGATTTGTTTTCGATTTTTTTCATTCTCAAAATTGTTTTATCCTACAGGAATTCAGCACCAAGAACAAGTTGCTGATTACAGGCACTCCATTGCAGAACAGTGTGGAAGAGCTTTGGTAGTCTTTTTTTTCCCCCTTGATGTGTTTACTGCTGTCTCAAATTTCAAATGCTGCATTTTTATGTGTTGAGGTTATAGTCAGATATTGAAAAAGTTTGATCTTTATGTCAGTGCAATAGTCAGATATTGAAAAAGTTTGATCTTTATGTCAGTGCAATAGGCAAACTCTGGATATTGATAAGAATCTAACTTCCTATTATGATCATAATGGGGATATTGAACATGCAAGCACTTTTCCATGTTGGGTAGTAACTCCTGTTAGTTGTTCATTAGAAGTGATTAGTTCTCAAAAATTAAGCTATACAAGTTATTTAGTGTTGTTTTGTCATTTATGTTTGTATTGCCTTGTTGAAAATTTGAAGAAAGAAGTAATTTTTTTTCTTATTTTGCACAAGTAGTGCCTTTGAATATATAGACAAGTCCCAGCTTAATTTAGGTAACTAAAATATTTCCTATTTACAGAAATATCCCCTATTTACAGCAATTTCCTAAAGTAAATATACATTATATCCTCCTGTTTCCTATTTTATGATTAGGAAATAATTTCTCCTAATTTATTGTTCTGATTTTCATCCCTCCCCCTCAAGTTGGTAGGTGCATAGATGTCTTGCATTCCCAGCTTGCTTATAACATCTTGAAATTGTGCATTTGCCAACGCTTTAGTTAATACATCTGCCATCTGTTTGGCAGTGGGAACGTATGGGGTGCACATATGCCCACTTTCCAATTTTTCTTTAATGAAGTGCCTATCAATCTCAATGAGTTTGGTTCAGTTATACTGTATTGGGTTGTGAGTGTGGGAAAGAATTTTTCTATTTCTCATTTATTGAATAGGAGTATATAGCCATATATAGGACATTACAAGTAGGAATTTAAATCTGGAAAGTTATCTAAAGCTATCTAATGTAATCCCTTAATTTAAGGGATTTCAAACTTATCTTATCTATTTACAATCTATTTATATCCAAGTATAATCTATTTACAGCTGTTTATTATCTCAACAGTGAGCAATACTGATAGCCGACTTATTATCATAGTAGAGCTTCATAGGTCCTCGCCACCTAACTTTCAAATCATTCAGGATGATACGAATCTACAAGAGCTACTGTGAGCCATAACTCTAAACTCTGCGTCAGCACTTGATCTAGCCACAACTGATTGCTTCTTATTTCTCCAAGTTATAAGATTTCCCAAAAACATAGTGCAGTATCCAATGGTTGACCTTCTATCAATGCTTGAATCTGCCCAATATGCATCTGTATAAGCTTCAACTGTTTTATTGTCATTTTTCTTAAACATAATCCCTCTGCCAGGGGTAGTTTTAAGGTACCTCAATACCCTATACATTGCTTGAAGATGGACATTTTAGGGTCATGCATGAATTGACTAATTACACTTATTGCATATGCTATGTCAGGCTTGGTATGTGACAAATAAATTAGTCTTCCCACTAGTCTTTGATACCTCCCCCTGTCAATAGGTTCATCATCTTTGGCCTCACTTAGTCTATGATTTTGTTCTATAGGTGTATCAATCGGTTTGCACCCCATCATTCTAGTTTCTTCTAGAAGATCCAGAATATACTTGTGTTGGGATAGAAAAATTCCTTCTTTCGAATGATTTACTTCTATGCCCAAAAAATATTTCAACTTTCCCAAATCTTTGATTTCAAACTCTTGGGCAAGTTTAAGTTTGAGGTGTTTCATCTCTTCAAGATCATTACCTGTGAC
>JAOSBM010000008.1:21420760-21430893 GCA_027568955.1 Erythroxylum tenue
TTGGGAAAGATAAATCAAGTAAGAAGTTAGTCTCCCTATACTTATCTTCTGTAGAATTCCCCATCTCCCCATGAAGATAAGTATTAGGGAAGAAAGATTGACTCTCAACAAATGACATGTCCTTGGAAATGAAGAATTTATGTGAGGGAGGATGAAAACATTTATACCCTTTTGGTGTAGGAGAGTAGCCAACAAAGATGCACTGTAGGGCTTGTGGGTCAAGTTTTCCCCTATTGTGAGAATGAATATGAACAAAACTAACACATCCAAACACCCTTGGAGTTAGACTATTTATATCAAAGCGGGGGAAGAAATTATGGAGCATTTCTATCGGTGTTTTGAACTTTAGAGGTCGTGAAGGCAACTTGTTTATCAAGTGAACTCCAGTTAAAGCAGCCTCTCCCCAATAGTGTTTAGGGACATTCATTTGAAAAATGGATAATGCCTTCATGGATAATTCCTTCTTACACTCAACCACCCCATTTTGTTGAGGTGTATCAACAAAAGATGAAAAATGGATAATGCCTTTGTGTTGAAAGAAAGAAGAATCAGGTTTGATTAAAGTATTCCCGGGCATTATCACTCTTGACCCCTTTTATGCTCACCCCAAACTGGTTTTTTATCATATGAAAGAAATTAGGAAAAATCTCACTGACCTTCGATTTGTTTTTCACGAGAAAGACCCACGTGACCCTTGTGCAATCATTAATAAAGGTAACAAACCATTTAGCTCCTGACATATTAGGTATCCTTAGAGGCCACGTTTTGGAACCCGGACCGGACCGGTGACCGGTTGGCTATTCGGTCCGAGTCACCCCTAAAAATCGGCCCCCAATTGAACCAGTGGAAACCGGTAAAAACCGGTCAATTGACCGGTCGAACCGGTTCCACCACTGGTTCAATAAATTTTTTATTTTTTTATTATTCGGTATATTTTTTTTTATTTTTTTAAATATTACTAATATTATATATAATTAAATATAATTATTGCGTAATTATGACGTCATACCGATTCGACCGGTGGTCGAACCGGTAACCAGTAAGGCCTCCGGTTCGACGTCCGGTTCGGGTTTCAAAACCTTGCTTAGAGGTAATATATTAGAATGAATCAAAGTAAAAGGAAATTCAGATTTATTATTGCTCAAAGGAAAGGAAGTACGACAGTGTTTGGCAAACTCACACACATCACAATGGAAACTGTTAGGATCACTGTTTTTAAACAAATTAGGAAACATGGTTCTCAATAAACTAAAAGAAGGATGGCCTAAACGATAATGGTGAAGCCAAATAGGGTTAAGAGTATCTCTGGTCTTGAAAGTCAATGAGGGATGTGAGGTTTTGTCTCCACTATTAGATTCCAGAAGGTAGAGTCCATCCTTTTCCTTAGCATGCCCAATCATCTTCTGTTTCCTGATCCTGAAATACACAATAATTAGGATCAAAGATGGCAAAGCAATTCAAATCTCTGGTAAATTTTTTAATGGACAAAAGATTGGTAGAAAGTTTGGGAACATGTACTCTTTTCAAGAGAAGATTAGGGGACAAAGGGATGGTTCCTTAATCTGCAATAGTAGTAAGAGAGCCCTCTGCAACTTTAACTTTTTGGTTATTAGGACAGGGGTTATAAGAAATAAAAGAATGATGATAGGTAGTCATATGGTCTGTAGCACCTGAATCTACGACCCAAGAATCCCTAGGAGACACTAATGAGGCACTAAGAGCATGAGAATTAGAAAAATCACCTGATTGGGCTAATGAACATGATGCACCAGGACCTTCCAGGGAATTCAGAATGCTCTTTAGGCGCTCAATCTCTTCTTTGTTAAGTCCTTTTGGTTTTGATCTAGCTTGATCAGAATCTCCATAGTTTGTAGGTTCAGTGAAGTGGGCTTTGGCATGTCCATCCTTGTTTGCCTCTTATTTCCTTGCTTTCTATGGCTTCCCATGTAACTGCCAGCAGGTCTCTCTAGTGTGACGAGGCTTGTTACAAAAATTGCACTAGACAGCTTCCTTATTTTGAGGATTCTGTTGATGGTGGTTAAGGGCTTCTTTGTTGGTTTTCATAGACATGAATGCTGAGTTGTCAGCAGATTTGGATTCCAACATCTCAATTCTCCGGCTCTCTTCTGCCCTGATGAGTGAAAAGGCCTCATTCAAAAACGGGTGACCCCGAAGTTGGTCAAATTCAACATTAAGACCTGCTAAGAATTCAAAAATTCTTTCCCTTTTTACAAACTTTTGTAATTTGACACTTTCATCACTGCACTGCATTTTAAAATTGTGATAATGATCCAACTCAAGCCAAAGACTCTTCATTAGATTGTAATATTCAGTGATAGAGTGTATACCTTGCTTGATAGATGAGATTCTAGTCTTAATCTCATAAATTAAAGAGGCATCATTTACTTTAGAATAAGATTGAGTAACAGCATCCCATATCTCCTTAGCAGATGAGAGGAACATGTAAGCGCCTCTAATGTCTGGTTCCATAGAGTTCCAAAGCCATGACATGATTAAGGAATCCTTTACATCCCAAGCCTCAAACTTGGGATCCAAAACAGCAGGAGCAGGTCCTAATAGGTGAGAAAGCTTTCCCTTGCCCTTAAGGAACATCTTAACCATTTGTGACCAGTGGAGGTAGTTTTTACTATTGAGTTGGTAAGATGGAAACAAGGTTTGTAATTCACCAATATGGGTGGGGGTGTACATTTTGGGATTACCATCAGAGGAGATTTCAGAGGAGGAAGAGACCTCCACGTTGGGGTTTTTGTTGGTAATAGATTCAGCCATCTGTTTTCCAGAAGGCACTATTGGCAATGAAGGCCAAGTGTCAGAAAAAAAAGAAACCAGGACTTACAGCGTCCTGGGCTCTGATACCATGAAGGAAGAAGTAATCTTTTTTCTTTTTTTGCACAAGTGCCTTTGAATATATACACAAGTCCTAGCTTAATTTAGGCAACTAAAATATTTCTTATTTACAGCAATATCCCTTATTTACAGCAATTTCCTAAAGTAAATGTCCATGATATCCTCTTGTTTACTATTTCATGATTAGGAAATAATTTCTCCTAAAACACTGTTCTGATTTTCATCAAAAATTATCTTCTAGAAGAGGTGATGGTTAAATGAAAGGGTCTCTTTGAAGCTTATTTGTCGAAAGCCTATATGTCGAAGGTGTTACCCACGAACGTTATGTTACTCATAGTTTGATGTTAAATGTAAACCACTGGGGTTTTAAAAGATGTTAAGCACATATAACATGCCCTAAAAAATCCAATGTGAGAGATTGGAAGTATGAGACATATTGGCATTAAAAGACTCTTGGGGTTTAGGTCTAAAATGTTCTGAAGTTTACCAACTTCCCTGATTTATGTCATGCTATTTGTATTGGTTCAATGTCGTTGCTGTATGATTGTACAAATTTCTTGGGTTTCGTCCATTAGATGATATAAGTTGTGGCTTTACACTATTTGGATTTGGCATTGAAAGACTGTTGGGGTTTAGGTCTAAAATGGTCTGAAGTTTACCAACTTCCCTGATTTCTGTCATGCTATTTGTATTGGTTCAATGTCGTTGCCATATGATTGTACAAATTTTCTTGGGTTTCATCCATTAGATGATATAAGTTGTGGCTTTACATTATTTGGATTTGTCAATTTTCTATGGGTGTACTTTTGATATTGTGTGCAGCATTATTATAATATTGTATGATTAATAAGCTATAAGAAAACTGAGATACTAGATGTTTCTCTTTTCCTTCAAAGATTTGGATTTTTCTTATTGATATGATTTTTTTTGGTGCTTCGGTTATCTGATTTCCCGCTTTCCTGAATTTTTACAGGGCACTACTTCACTTTCTAGATGCCGATAAGTTCAAGAGTAAGGATGATTTTGTTCAAAACTACAAGAATCTTAGCTCTTTCAATGAAAATGAGGTAAAATGTCTGGGTTAATAGTAGCATTATCTTTCTTTAGTATAAGTATATTATCTTTCTTCATTATAATACTGAAATTTATACTTATCTCATTCATTTAAAAATAATTTCTGCATACCTTAATTAGCTTGCTAATCTCCATATGGAGTTGAGGCCGCACATCCTCAGAAGAGTCATCAAGGATGTAGAAAAATCATTGCCTCCGAAGATTGAACGTATTCTGAGAGTTGAAATGTCCCCTCTACAAAAGCAGTGAGTATCATTTTTAATTCGTTGTTTTATCTTGATTCTATTTCTATTCATTGATGAATTTTACAAGTTTCCGTTGCTTACGTTCTTTTAGATACTACAAGTGGATTTTAGAGCGCAACTTTCATGATTTGAACAAAGGAGTTCGTGGAAATCAGGCTAGTATCTATTTCGTTGTTAGTTTGCAACATATGGCTTAGAAAGTTCTTTATAAATGTTGCTGATGATGAGTTGCTTCCTCTCTCTCTTGCCTTTTTAATTATGAACTGCAGTACTAAGGCCAAAAGAATATACATATGTGATGCTGATTTATTGGTTTTCTTTCATTACCTTCCGTGTCTCAGGTTACTTTGATTGTTATTGATTTTGGACTTCTAATGAGGTTACAGACCTATGGGGAAAGTTATATTTATTTTGTTAACTTCATGAAATTTTTATGAGTGCTAATGTTAAGTTGAGAAAATAAGTGTCCTGGTATTGTTGCTATTCTTGACCTACTGAAGATATGAATTTTTAGTCATCATATACTTTATTGAAATATAAAAATATGTTTAATGTTTAATGAAAAAGAGATCCTCCTTAGTGAATCTTAATATATATGGGTTAATAACTTGGATTTGTGATAATTTACCAAAAAAAAAGTGCTTGTGGCAAGGAGGATATGTCACAGAAAATATGTGATTTTATGTCAAAAACAGAAATTTTGACATTTTGGTAATTGAGAAAAATGCCTTAGATTTGTTTTGTTTATTAAATTCTTTTGAAATTATCTTTATTATTGGAAGTATTGACATATTTTGGTAATTTCATATTTTCAGGTTTCACTTTTGAATATTGTGGTAGAGTTGAAGAAATGTTGTAACCATCCTTTTTTGTTTGAGAGTGCTGATCATGGTTATGGTGGGAATCCCGGCATTAATGATAGCAGCAAACTGGAGAGAACCATTTTAAGCAGTGGAAAGCTGGTTATCCTTGACAAACTTCTCGTGAAATTGCATGAGACAAAGCATCGTGTTTTAATTTTTTCTCAGGTTTGTGTTAGGATAGCTCATGTGCATCTCATTTTAGTTACCTTAGTTACCGCTTATCATTACCAAGTTGGGAATAATATAAAGTGTCTCTGTTAGATGTAATGATATTATGCTTTCTCATGATGGTTAGTGGTAGTAGACATGTTAGATGCCTTGATGAGGGCCGTGTTTAACTGTTTTCTTGCACTTCACTATAATCTTCTCGACTTCCTGCTTTTAGTAGTCAGAGAATTTATGTAATGACTACAGACTTTATATGGCGTGTTGTGTCCTCTACTGGAGTTTTATACAAGATGACGATTTCATCTTGCCTTCTGATTCTTTATAGGATCGAATTTAGTTTATTGGTTGACTCCTGTGGGATTGATGGGTGTTGGATACATCCTGGAGGTTGCTTATTTTGATGTAAAATACATGCTTTTCAAATTTTTAACTGATTTTGACTTGTTAACATACTGCAGATGGTTAGAATGTTGGATATACTGGCAGAGTACATGTCCATTAGGGGGTTTCAGTTTCAGAGGCTTGATGGTAGTACGAAGGCGGAGTTGCGTCAACAGGCTATGGATCATTTTAATGCACCTGGCAGTGATGATTTCTGCTTTCTTCTTTCAACTCGAGCTGGTGGTCTGGGTATCAATCTGGCGACAGCTGACACAGTTATAATATTTGATTCAGACTGGAATCCTCAAAATGACTTGCAGGTATAGAAGGAGAAAGCTATTCAATCTCCTTCATAGTTACCCTCATTTATGTTGATTAATTTCTTGAGGGAAATTGTGCTGTTGTTTTAATTGTTTAATTATATAGGCAATGAGTAGAGCGCACAGAATTGGGCAACAAGAAGTTGTGAATATCTACCGGTTTGTGACAAGCAAAAGTGTTGAAGAGGATATCTTGGAGCGGGCCAAGAAAAAGATGGTAGCTTTGTGAAAAATATCTTGAACTTCAACTTTCTTCATTCACAGTTGTTTGTTGCAATGATACAAATATCTTCATATTGTTTGCACACTGTTTCTGTGATTTTTATAATTTTTCATCTAAGCCTTTTGTGTTTTATACTTGTGGTTCATCTGTTATTTTAGGTGCTAGACCATCTGGTGATACAAAAGTTAAATGCAGAGGGTAGATTGGAGAAAAAAGAAGCGAAAAAAGGAAGTTATTTTGACAAAGTACGACATTTATATTTCTTATTCTTATCAAAAGTTTGTATGGATTGAATTTCAACAAATGTGTGCAATATGAATCCTAATTCAAGTTCTTCATTTGATCTTTATGTAGCATTCTGACATTTGTATCTGTGCTGTCATGTCTTTCATTGCAGAATGAGCTGTCAGCAATTCTGAGATTTGGTGCAGAGGAGCTTTTTAAGGAGGAGAGAAATGATGAAGAAAACAAGAAGAGACTCTTAAGCATGGACATTGATGAAATTCTTGAAAGAGCAGAGAAGGTTGAAGATAAGGAAGCTGGAGGAGAGGAGGCACAAGAATTGTTGAGTGCTTTTAAGGCATGGAACATTCCAATGCTTTTGATGCTATAATCTGCTTGTTTAACTATGCTGTGTATTGGTCTCTGTTGCTTAAAATAATGTGATGTACTGTGTCCAGGTTGCCAATTTTTGTAGTGCTGAAGATGATGGGAGTTTTTGGAGTCGCTGGATAAAACCTGAAGCTGTATCTCAAGCTGAAGTATGAAACATATCTCTGTTCTAAGATATGTGCTTTTACTATTAAAAAGTTGTAGTCATCACAGTTGGACTTGTATTCTTTCTCACTAGGAAGCTCTGGCTCCACGTGCTGCAAGAAATACTAAGAGTTATGCAGAGGCTACACAACCTGAAGTTAGTAATAAAAGGAAAAAGAAAGGTTCTGACCCTCCTGAACCCCAAGAAAGGGGACATAAGCGACGCAAAACTGACTACTCTATCCCCTTGGCCCCAATGATTGATGGGGCGTCTGCACAAGTGAGAGAATGGTCTCATGGGAATTTGTCTAAGAGAGATGCTTTACGATTTTCTCGCTCGGTATGCATAATGCCCTGCACATCTTGATTTTAGAAATTGTAATGAGAGAATAAAATTAAACCCTTGTACAAGTGGTGCCATTTTCAATTTTTATTAATGCATATCAATTTTTGTTCTGGATTTACTTTACTAGTTAATCATGCATTTATTTTCTGGTTTATGAGAATCGTCTCCTCAAAACATTTGGTTTTGAGTGTTTTTTATGCTTCTTCGTAAATGGTTCTTTGAGTTAGAACTCTTGCTTGTCTTCAGCTTTTTAGTTCAATTATTGCTAGTCATAGATTCTGAATTCAAATCTGATTAATTATTTGAGTCTTGCTTGTATGCTAGTCTGTCCTTATGTTTGCAGACGTTTTTTCTTGTCTTCTTTTCTTACATACATTTAACCGTTTGGAGACAGGTAATGAAATTTGGGAACGCAAGCCAGATTGACCTCATAGCTGAGGAGGTTGGTGGTATGGTTGCAACAGCTCCACCAGATGCACAGATTGAGCTTTTTGATACTCTAATAGATGGCTGCAAGGAAGCTGTTGAAACAGGGAATCGGGATGCAAAGGTTCACTGTCTTGTCAATCAACCATGTTTCTGTGGCACATAATAGTTTCTTTGGAGTGTCCCAATTCTTATAAATAACAGCTTTAAATGGTAACATATAGGGTCCTTTGCTAGACTTTTTTGGTGTCTCTGTGAAGGCCAATGATGTACTGAACCGGGTTCAAGAGCTTCAATTACTGGCAAAGAGAATTAGTCGATATGAAGATCCAGTTGGACAATTTCGAGCATTAATGGACCTCAAACCTTCTAACTGGTCAAAGGGTTGTGGCTGGAATCAGAGTATGTCCTTTCATAATGCTTTTTCTTGTTCCATTTTGGGAGATATCTTCTAGCTGGTTTCTTTAGCTGATATGGTATGTATTTTAATCAGTCGATGATGCAAGATTGCTTTTGGGAATACATTACTATGGATTTGGAAATTGGGAAAAGATTAGGTTAGATGATAGGCTTGGCCTTACAAAGAAGATTGCTCCTGTGGAACTTCAACACCACGAGACTTTTCTTCCACGTGCTCCGAACTTAAGGGACCGTGCCAGTGCCCTCCTGGAGATGGTAAGTAATCCGGAGAATATATAAGACAGTGAAAGTTCTGAGTGGTCATTCTAGCTGGTTTACCTGGAGAAAGATTCCTTCACCTTTCCTTCTTGGCTATTTGCAATTAGCATTGTTTTTATTCAATGGTGCTCATTCTCAAAACTTGTCTATGATGGCAGGATTAACATGAGTGCTTGCCTTCTAATTTTAGCTTATCTCTAATGTTACTCAATCATTCATCATTTTTTCGTTAGTGGATATATATACTTATTGCATAATGCCTTTTTTGGGGTTAAAGGAACTTGCAGCAGTTGGTGGTAAAAAGGCAACTGCTAAAGTTGGTCGCAAGGCAACAAAGAAGGAGAAAGATAATCTTATCAGCAACGCTGTATCTCACGGCAGGGATAAGAAGGTAAAACGTGATACTGTAGCCGCCAACGTCCAAATGAGAAAAAATAAGGTTCACAGATCACAGAAGGTTGAACAGTTGGTGAAAGAGGAGGGGGAAATGTCTGACAATGAGGAGTTGTGTGAGCAGTTTAAGGAAGTGAAATGGATGGAATGGTGTGAGGATGTCATGGTTGGTGAAGTTAGAACGCTCAGACGACTCGAGAAGTTACAGACCACTAGTGCTAACCTTCCAAAAGAGAAGGTAGAAATCTCACTCCTATTTTTCACCTGTCTATTCTGTGTTTGAAACGTTTCCACACGTCTTCATTGTAACTTCCCTTTTTCTCCAGGTTCTTCTGAAAATTCGCAAGTATCTTCAACTTATTGGGCATAGAGTAGATCAAATTGTCATGGAATACGAGGAAGAGCCTTACAGACAAGATAGTATGGCATTCTCCAATTTAAAACATTTGTATAGATTTTTGGCTTTTTTTCAAGTTGTCTTTTGTTTATGATTTTCTTTCTCTTATTGTTTATAACTTTTTCCAGGGATGGCAATGCGATTATGGAAATATGTGTCAAAGTTTTCGAATTTGTCAGGGGAAAGACTTCATCAAATATATTCCAAACTTAAACAAGAGCAGGAAGATGATATCGGGATTGGGCCTTCCCACATTAATGGCACCGCCACTCATGTTGATAGAGATGGCGATCCCAATTACTTCCCTCCTTCTTCACGCAAATTTGAGAGGCAAAGAATGTATAAAAATATGACTGCCTATCAAGTGTCAGAGCCAATTCACAAAGGTCAAGATACTGGAAAATTTGAAGCATGGAAGCGACGGAGGAGAGCAGACACTGACAATGCTTCCCAAGTTCAAACCTTGAGACCTATGATTAATGGTGCCCGTGTAGCTGATCCCAACTCATTGGGTATTCTTGGAGCAGGACCATCTGATAGTAGACGGTTTGTTAACGAGAGACCATTTCGAATGCGACAAACTGGTTTTCCACCTAGACAAAATTTCTCATCAGGTATACAGTAATATTTACACTGGGAGGACAAGAAAGGAGTTGATCAAAGACACGCCTGCTGCTTTCCCTGATGTGTTACTACTTCAGCCACTGGATTTAGCGGAGTTCTTTTTGACCATCAAATAAAAATTTTGCAGATTCCTGATTGCTTTAATGTGGCTGATGGGAGGACATCTGCCAAGCAGGAAATACGTCTTTATGAGAGGAAGGCAGCTGAGGGTTTGGGCCCTGAGGAAGAAGGCTGATACCAAATTAACATGAGCGAGGTGAAAGGATCTTGCTACAATTTTTTGTTTGTTCAGAAAATGAGGTTTAAAGTAATTTCTTTTACTTGTATAGTTAAATAGTTAGGGTTAAAGAAACACTTAGCTTCACCTTGGA
>JAOSBM010000008.1:21430993-21442204 GCA_027568955.1 Erythroxylum tenue
AATGAGGTTTAAAGTAATTTCTTTTACTTGTATAGTTAAATAGTTAGGGTTAAAGAAACACTTAGCTTCACCTTGGAACCCATCTTGAACAGGAAATTTACATGTATTATGCCAATGGTAAAAGTGTACATTCTCAAATTTTATGAGCTTGTGTGTTTCTTGTACCGTAGCTTCCGTCAGAAACCACTTAAAAACAGAACCTTTGCTTTAATTGCTAATAAATCCTGTAAGCTTTTTGGTTATGGCATGTCTGTTTGGTTTATTGGTTATCCATTCTTGTTTGATATAGTGACCACCCAATTGTCCAATGGAATTGTCCAATGGAATTTTGTGGCGTATTGAAGGGAAACTGGCTACTGGCAACTGGCTTGGGTTTTGGCCTGTGGCCTGTGTCAATAAAAGATTGTGGTCAGAATGGAATTCAAGAATCAAGATGCTCTTACGTCGAAGTAGTAACTTGGCTTGTGGCCTTAATTGTCACAGGAAAGGCTGTGGTTCTTAGTACTTTATCACGTTATCTCTCACTTTGCTTTCTCCACCTCTCACTGCCAACTCCCAAGTACTCTCTATGTATTGACGAAATAAGTTTTACTTTTTCCTTCCATTTGTCATTTTGCTCTCACAAACCCACGGCTCTTGTTAAAAACTTATTTTGTCCTAAACTAGTTATTGTAGCTTTAAATGGAAACAACAGTGTTACCACCTCTTCAAATGAAAGCAAATATGGAAGTATAGGAATCAAAAGTAGTAGTATTTACATCCAAATTTCTCATAGCTTTTTACCAAGAGCGGCCTAAAGGTATCTAAGAAGTTGAGAAAGAGTAGAAGTAAAACTTGAGGTCAAAGTTTTACCTCTCACAAGAGATCTACCTAGTTCGAGTGAGAATTAATTTGAGTATGGATAACTTAAAGGTACTTTCTTATAGTTAGTACCCTCTTAAGATACCCTTAAAAAAAAAAAAGTAAAAGAGGACGTGTTGCCAAGTCAGTCCCTCTCAGCCGCAGGATTGGAATAGGCTCGCTCTTATCTTCCACCTAGGAGGGAGAGACGGACCCACATGGGACGTTCATTACCGCTCCCGAGCTCTTATAAGGACAGAGTTCTCTCTTCGGCTGCTTTCTACGTTGTCACCACCCCAATGCTAAGCTCTTCCTTCTGGGGGTGCTAGAGTTGTACACTTTGAAGACAGAGGTAATCTTTTGTCCTCTCTCCATCTTCTCTGTTACTTGGCTTCTATATTTATATTTTTTCTGAACATGTCTGTTGTGTTGTCTGCTTTGAGAAGTATGGTCTTGTTTTGTTCTTTAAAAGTTTCAGTACACTTGGATACTGAAACATGAGCTCTGTATATTCCTCCTCCAACTAATATTGGTTTCATGTGCCACCTTCCGTTTTCACTCTACGTCTGTATCACTTATTGCGAAAATTTATATTTGTAGCTCAAGATTATGGACAAATATACGATCTTTACGTGCCTTTTCTCTTGTTTCTTAGTTACGATTTCTGCTTTCGTGTTGAAAAAGAAGATGGATTAAGATATCTGTTGTCAAGACACCTCTGTTCAACTTTCCTTAATAATCAAGAGAACATACAAAGTTTCTTTCTTGCTTCTTTGTGTTTTTATTGGTTGTTTGATGTTTTCTTGGTCTGGAAAAAATCAATATATTCATCAATTCCAGCATTATATCTTGGTACATGCTCAGCAGGATTCCCCTCTTTATCATTACTCTATTGTTAGTTTTTCATAGTTTGAACTTTAGTTCCCAAATGAAAGAATTTGGAAGAAACAAACACTTGCATGTCTGTGTCACTAACAGCCATTTTTGTAATGTTGTTTTCTTGATTAGGTGTCTTTCACGCTCTGAAGACTCAGGAACTTGTTGAAAACCAATTTGTTGGTGGTGATATTACTAGGAGGAAAAGATGGACTACTTTTATGCACCAGGAAGAAATCATCTTTTTGTTCCGGGGCCCGTTAATATTCCGGAACCAGTCATCAGGGCAATGAACAGAAACAACGAGGACTACCGTTCTCCTGCTGTTCCAGCTCTGACAAAAACTCTTCTTGAGGATGTGAAGAAGATCTTCAAGACTACCTCAGGAACTCCATTCATGATCCCGACAACAGGTACCGAGTTTGTTGCCTACAAGAGTTTATATAGCTTGTTTCATCTATGGAAGAACATAACATTAGCTCATAAGTGGCCATGATATAGGTGGTTTTGAGGTCATGGTAATTTTATTTGTCTAGCCTGGTTCAGGTACTGGCGCATGGGAGAGTGCACTCACCAACACATTGTCGCCTGGAGACCGAATTGTATCCTTCCTGATTGGCCAATTCAGTCTGCTCTGGATTGATCAGCAGCAACGCCTTGGCTTCAATGTTGATGTAGTAGAAAGTGAATGGGGCCAAGGTGCCAAACTTGATGTTCTGGCATCAAAACTTGCAGCAGATACTGCACACACTATTAAGGCAATTTGCATTGTTCACAACGAGACAGCAACTGGAGTTACCAACAACTTGGCCAAAGTCAGAAAGATACTCGGTAAGTATACAGCTTTATAAACGATCCTAAAAGAGTTGGTTTGATTTGTCAGCTGACACCTGTTAGTTTACACGCTTGTCCATTTTTCTCAGATGACTACAGGCATCCAGCTTTGTTTCTTGTTGATGGGGTCTCATCGATTTGTGCTCTTGATTTTCGCATGGATGAATGGGGAGTTGATGTTGCTTTAACTGGTTCTCAGAAGGCTCTTTCTCTTCCTACTGGGATTGGTATTGTGTGTGCAAGCCCCAAAGCTTTGGAAGCATCTAAGACTGCAAAGTCTGTCAGAGTCTTCTTTGACTGGAATGACTACTTGAAATTCTATAAACTTGGAACGTTTTGGCCATATACTCCTTCGATTCAATTGCTGTATGGCCTTAGAGCAGCTCTGGACCTCGTCTTCGAGGAAGGACTTGAGAATGTGATTGCTAGGCATGCTCGTCTAGGCAAAGCAACTAGGTGAGTTATCTCTTCTCCAAAGAGTTTATTTGTTTATCATACCTTAGTTGTATCATTGACCGTGAAGAGATGTATGTAATGCTTCCTTGAAATTTGGAAAGGCTTGCTGTTGAGGCATGGGGTTTGAAGAATTGTACCCAAAAGGAGGAATGGTATAGCGACACTGTCACTGCTGTTCTAGTCCCTCCGCATATTGACAGCGCCGAAGTTGTTAGGAGGGCATGGAAAAGATACAATATGAACTTAGGACTTGGTCTTAACAAAGTTGCTGGAAGGGTATTCAGAATAGGGCATCTTGGCAACCTGAACGAGGTAAATTTTGCTTCATCTTTCCTCTCATGTGAAGTGAATGAGTTATTATCATTATAGCAAGCGTTTGTTTTGAGTGTTGATAAAAGCCTTTGCTAATTCTTGATCTTTCTCTGCAGTTGCAATTGTTGGGTTGTCTAGCAGGAGTGGAGATGATTCTCAAGGATATTGGATACCCTGTTAAGCTGGGAAGCGGTGTAGCATCTGCTTCTGCTTACCTGCAGAACAGCATCCCCATGATCCCTTCCAGGATTTGATTCATTCATCATCGTTGTATCTAAATTTCTTTATGTTGTTCACCTTCAGGGTGATCTCTAAACTTTCCTCCTTGTGCATGTACTCGCCTTCAGGCTCATATGATGTCTCCTATACAACTTTGCTTTCATAACTTTGCCCTAGTCCTAGAACAAACTTCAATCAAGTGCTTAGGTCCTAATAATCTTAAGAGCTAATTTGTTCCAACATGTCCTTCACACAGTTTTTTCCAAGAACATGGGCTTAAGCAAGAAGGGGGACAATAAAAAAAGAGAGCATATTATCTTCTAATATCTTGTGGTAGTTTATATACTTAGCATTATCTTCGACATTTGGACTCTCTCGCTTCTCACGTCCACAAACTAGCACCACTCATAAGCCCCTCAACAGATAAGAGTTGTCTAGGAATGCCGAGTGCATTCAAATTAGCTTTTCTCCATGTTGAGACAGGATGGAACAGGCTGATTTTGACAGTGATTTCAGCAGTTGTGTTTATTGGTGCCTAGAACAAGCCCATATACTGTTTTCTACACATCATTCATTTTTGTCATAAAACCTAATCCGTTCGCCAGCCCACGCCCAGCCACAGCCACTATTTTAGCACACCTTTTGTCCCTATACTCATGAAACAATGTGGCATCGAGTAGTATGGCAATTCCAAAAATTCAGGTTAGAACTCACAAAAATTCAACCTGTGAAAGTCACACAAGTTCAATAGTTAACTAACTAGAACAATGCACCCTCAAGCACGCCAGAGCAACCAATAACATATCAACTGTTGTTTTGTCAAGGAAAGAGAAATGATAGTTTATGAGGACAACACAGAAAAGAAAAAGATGCTACATCTCCAACACCAAAACCTATTCAAATTTATACAAAATGACTTGCCGTGATGCGACTTTAGCATCCAGGGATCAAGCTCCAAGATTAATTTGTGCAAAAAAAATTTGCACTCCATATGCTAAGCATACCTTTTAGGTGAAGGATAGTGTGATTCTGGTTTCTATCAATGTACACTTGGCCATGCAATTACCTTGAACCTGAATGGGATTTTGAAGGCTAGTTACCAACCAATTTAATGGTTGCACTTGAAAGAAGCTTCCTTCAAACTATCTGCAATTCAATAATGACAGATGCATTGAATTCAATAAGATTGCAAGGAAGGATATAATATGCATAGAGTCAATTCTTAGGATTTGAAGAAGAAAAAAAAAAGAGTAATCCATAGAAACAAATAAAATATAACACTACAATATTATATTCCACAACTAAAGTAAGGGAAATAATCTCTTCCTCTTCACAAAATCAGATCTGCAATTCTTTCCTCAGCAGAACTTCAAGAGATTTTATTCAAATAGTCTTTCCCAAGAGCCCACCCGGGAATCCAAAAACTCGTATATCAGCTTGTCCATGAAATTAAGATTTTTGAGAAGAAATAACCTCGTAAAGAAATCAGTACCATGAATACAAGGTGAAGAATATATCTCCAGTCACAAGACCTAGCTTGTATTCAAGTTGGAGGATGCCCTCTTTCTTCTTCTGTTCTTTGGCTTCACAGCATCCTTTAAAGTCTTCTCTCCACTAGTTTGCATCGAAGTTACAGATGAATCTGCACCTGAAGTGACCAGCTTAACCTTTTCAGGTGGATTCTCTTGCTCGATGTCGGTCCCCTCCTCACCTCCTTTCTGTTTCATATTACACGTTGGGGGCCCTGGAAGTTACAAAACTAGAATAACTCAGGTTGAGCAATACTTTGCCTTTTATAGTAGGATTCAGAGAAATGTTCACAGCTTGAAGCCATGGACTGTTCGACATAGTCTCCATTGGAAACTCAAGATGGAAAACATAGTCCAATCCTACTCTTGCCAAAACCTATGCTTCTACACAAATTAGGGAGCTTATGGCCTTGTTAAAGAGCCAACAGGATTTCCATTTTGATAATTTAAGCAGAATGCTGCTACTCAATGAACAGAGATCATTTAAAGTTTTAGCTCACTAATATGATTTTGCTCCATAATATTCTACACAAAGCTTCCATGCATAATTCTTAGCTTTGAGACATATAGATAATAGGAGCAATATTAACTTTAAAGTTCAAGAATCAATTTCACAACTCACATACCACGTGAGGCCAGAGAAGCTTTTAGCAGATCTGAATCAACACCTTTAGGGTAAGGATCCCTGAATAGAGACAAAATCGTCCGGTCAACTTTTGAAATCATTTTGACACCAGCTAGAAATCAGCATAGATCAAAGTTTAAATGATCAAAATTGTGAAGCAACTTCTGTGACATTCTTGCATGGGATTAAAATTAAGAGTATAAGAAATATAGTTAATGCTTTAGTTGGAAAAAGGCCAGATATATAATTGATAATCTTTGTCAAGAAATTCTTAAAATTAATTCAAGCATTCAGAAGAAGAGTTAATAAATGTTCAAGAGAAAAACCACAAGGCAGACAAATAACCCTCAACATTTTAATTCGACTATTCTGGTTCAAGTCTGATATGCCTTTAATCATTCAAAAATAATTTTACTTACTCAGTTCCATTAAGAAAACAGATATTTTAAGCTTCAAACAAAAATATAAAAGTGAGCGGCGAAGTTCTCCTTTGAGAAAGGGCTCAACATATTTCTGAAAAGAACAGCAAAGTTAGAAGCTCACAGGAAGAATTAGCACCTTACCAGCTAGAGGGTCCTCCCAAAAAATTCTTAGCATTGTCCACCCCACAAATATGTCCACCTTTTTCAGATGAACTCTTACAACCATCAAGATTATTACTTTGACTAATGTTGTTATTATCAGATACCAGTTTCAATTTCTCCATCTCTTTAGTGGACAACTCCTTTTCTCCTTTCTCTCCTACATATTTGTCTTGTTCCTCTCTTACGTCACCACCAATTGCACTTACTTTGGCAGCAACAGAAGTTGCATGCCTCTTGATTTTGCGCAAAGCTTTCTCTGTTTTGTATGCTTCAACCTATGTAAAGTATCATTTTTTTATATCAAATATAAACATCTACATTATAAATAAAAGCATGTATGTCTGAAGAAATTTTTTTGAATTGCCTGTAATCTAAGCTACAATACTTATATTTTCACTTTATATACTTTACTAGTTCTTTAAAATAATTTCATATACGCATAAAACTCTAAAGAGAACCGATATTCTATTGAAGTTCTGAACAGAAAACAACAGATATCTATGAAGGTTAGTTCACAATAAAATAACACGATAGAGAAAATAGGTCTAATTAGTGAATTAATAAGTAATAAAACTTGAAAAGTTCAAGTTTGATCACAACTAAGAAATTTGCTTAAGTATTAGGTCCAAACATAACATTTGGTATTTCTCATTGTTGCATCTAACTTTCTAATGTAATCATTAACTAAACTAGTCAGCTTAGAACAACACAACAAAAAAAAAAAAGTACAGCAGACTTAAGTCATGTACTGGTATTTTTCACACTGCATAACATAACTGCCACAAAGAATCCAACAAGTTCAATACAGGATTCAAGATTCAAATAAGAGACTGGAAAAGAAAGAGAATCCTTTGAAGAAAACATCATAATCTACAATGTAAAGAGGTAGAGGAATCCTGGATGGAACATGAACAGAAAAGCAATTCTCAAAATATTGTGTATGTAAAAATAAAGCTCATATGAAATTACAATATTCCACGGAACAATCCCACCATTAAAGCTGATAGTATAGTAAGTCAAAATTCATTTATGATCTATTCAAGCAGATATGAAACAGAAATGGTGTATCAGCTTTCATAAAACAGCATCATATTAGAGAAGCACTTACTGCATCTTTTATCTTCTTTGTTATAGATTCAGCATTCCTGACGGCAAGACGTAAACAACGCATGATATCACTTTGCATTATACCCACTCCCCCAGCCTTCTGAATTGAACAAATATCACCATTCACATTAACTGTAACAGTCATTCTCCCTCTCATAACAGCCTCCTCATTGTGAGTAGGGTCTACCACCTACAGTACATGTGACCAAATTAGCCTCTGATGAGTCGTTTCCAGTCTCCAGGGATATTACAGATAGTAATATAGATCAAAATTAACAGATAGTAATATAGATCAAAATTAACTTACCATGACGTGTTGAGTGCCGAAAAAAGCAAAAGTTACTGCAATAGGAAGGTGATGCACAATCAAAGGAAGTGGTTCCACTGTCTGCCAGATTGCAAATAAAAAAAGTTCCAACTATTAAGAGAACAATTCCAAGAGCCTAAAGGTTTGGGAGTTATCAAATGAATGGTATATAAAAGCCACATGACCAACGGTACAGCATATAAGGACAAACAAATGGCTCTCTAGATCCTGCCAAATCTTAGAATATAACAGCAAAAGAGAACATTTGATTGAAGACTGAATCCACCGAAGCTTAATAACCAGGCAAATTTTACCATTAAAACGAAAATAAGAAATCTCCAAATACTTCTTAATATCCACCATTTCTTCCAAACCTCCCGTTTAAAAATACAACAGCATAAAATTAAGAATAAATGAAAAGAAAGAGATATTCAGTATGACTGGTAATACCAAACAAGAATGACAGTTACCAACAAACATGCTTCCACTATTTTACTATCCTTTTGGCATTTGATTCACTAGGTCATAAAAGGAATTCAAAGACTAACCTCTGGTGGATGTACTGTTACTTCTTGGCCATTTTCCTCACCTAATGTGCATTCTGGCCTCCGGAATGTCAAGAGAGCAGCCAAAGCAGCAATATTGGCAGCATCAACAAGGTTTCTGTTTCCAAATTACATATAGGAAATGAAAACTTGGCAATAACAAAATGAGACAAAATAACAAGTTGAAAAACCAAACGGGAAGGAGGGAAGGGAAGATGACTACTAAACCCAAAAAATTACGCAGCTTACCCCCCATTATCCAAAATGTGAAGATCTATACGAATGGCCCACACTAACTTCCCGGCAAGAACACAAAGGGACTCCATATCTACAGCTCTGCTTTCCCTGCAAAATAAATTAAAATGTTTTATCATCTCAAAACGATACTTATTTTAAGATCTTTGTCACTCTTGGACAACCAACATGACTTCAAGAAGCAATCTATACCTAGTCAAACGTTAGCACCTTGGCATCCCTTAGTAGGGAACAGAAAAGGAAAATAAAGAACTAAATATTAGACATCTATTTCCATGCCTTCATTACATTTATTTGTATCATTTACATACCATTGTGTTCAGAATAGCCTGAAAACAGCGAAACATATACGAGTTAAATTCCAAATACTGACTAAACAGACTAATCCAAATTATGCCAATAATTACCTCAGACCGCGATCAATTATCCGGCCCAATTCGACAGCAGATTCTCCAGGTCGACCTGCCTCAAAGGAAGGATCAGCCATTGGGGAAAACTCTGTAAAAATTGAAAGTGACCCTTCATTCGGTCGGTCCCGGTACGGTTCAACTAATTGACCTGTCACAAATCCCATCACATGAGTCTGGCCTAGCTGCACCTCTGATGTTCCATATTCTCTGCAAATTTTACCATAGCGAAACAATGGCTTTATCCTTTCAGTGTTCATAAAACAAAAGGAAACGACTAGTGAACAAGGGGCAGTACGAGCTAAACTTGCCTTCCAAACTTGATGGTTATCTTCCGAAACTCAAGGGGATTTCGTCCGTCAATCCTGAGGTCAGAAGCCAAAGCAGTCTCTATGAACTTCTTCTCGTTCACCGTCTGCCGCCAAGTATTGGCTAATCTTGTTTCCATTGTATACCAACAGTTCCTCAAAAACCCAAAAACAAGAGTGCCAAATTTTCAGCTTTCCCTGAGAAGTTGGAGCGGGCAACACAATAAATCCAGCAAAGACTGAAATTTGGCGTAAAATTTCTTCCAAGATTTGAAGAGAGGAACCGGAGCAAAATAGTAAAACCAAAGACAAGCTAAGATTAGGTTTCAGCCGTTTAAAACCCTAGTTCTAGCGTTAAGGGTTTTGCAAATTTAAATTATGGTTTTTCGTTGTGATATAAAATATAAAATATTTTTTATTTTTTCATGATTCCATAGGTTATGAAAATTATAAACAAGTATCACAACTTGATTTTATTTATGTTGTAGACTTATTTATTTGTTTATTTATTAAAACTCATAATAAAATTTATATTTATTATAATACTATAAGGAAAAATTGTGCCTATTACTTAATAAATATTTTATTGCATGAAATTTAAGTATTATCAAAATAAAATTTATTTTATAAACAAAACTATGTGGTATTAAAATTTTAAAGATAATAAAATATTATTACAAATTGTAATAAATAATTTTAAAATTTTAAATATAGATATAACACAAATATCCTTTAAAATTTTAAGTGCTTTAATATAGCAAAAATAAATATGGTAATTAGTTTATTTAGGTTTACCTTTTTTCAAAATTAAAAGGTAAATTGTATTAAAAGTCTAAAGAGGACATTGAAAAAGCATAGAGCCCCGAGCTCCATTGAACAAAATGCCTTAAAAAGTAACTATTTAACCACAAATAAATTATTTTGTAGAGAGCTAGAAAAAACCAACGGCGTATAACCAAGAATGCTTACCAAACCAAATTCAAGAGGGAGTTAGGAATCTTATAGGATAATACTATGGCAACTTGGCAAGACAAAGGAAAATCAGCCAAAGTCAAGCAATTATGTGCCAACGGATTGTCATTATCTTAGATAAGGATCTTTGCATGTCCTTAGCATGAGTTCATTCTCTCAAAAGTTGGATTGTATTCTAGGGAATGTTATTATTGCCTCTACCTTCCCCTTTGAACATCCTCCTATTTCTTTCTATCTAAATTTAGTTAACAAAGCTAAGAGATAACTTGAAAAGTTTAAGCTCATTATAAATGCATATTTAATCATTTTTATACACCAATGTTTGATGTTTTTTACTTGATATTTTATACTTTGATTGTATATTTGGTCTTTGATTTGCTTTAAGTGCATTTATAGGTTATAGTTGCCTTCATGGACCAAAAGGAGAAGAATTCAGATAAAAATGCGACATAAAATGAAGATTTAAAGCAAAGAAGAGATACACGATGTTGTCTGAGCCTGTGTATGTCTGTCAGCTCGTGTAGAATCACAAATTTTGAAGCTTTTGGGATATACACAGTCCAATACATGGTCGTGTATCAGACTGTATATCTTAAAAAAATCCTAAAAATTACTATAAAAAGATATGAGCAGAGGCAAAATAGGAAAGCAGATTTACATAGGTGATTTTTGAAGTATAGATTGTTTAGAAAGGGAGATATTGATCCAAAGATGTGGAAAATGCGAAGAAATCATCAACAAATCCAATAGATTACATCATCATTCCTCTGCCTTACAAGAACGTTCAAAAGAAAAGAAGGGAGATTTGGAGTTATAAACTCTTTGTTTTCTATTTTTTTCTTCTTGTTTATGTTTGATTTCGTTTTTCTATCATGTGTAACTAAATGCCTTATTAGTGTCTAGGTGTGATGAACCTTAGTTTGTGCTACACTATGTTTTAACTCTTTTATTTAATACAATTGATAAGTCGATTAAATTGCATTTATGTTGGACTTTATTTTGGTTGATTTGTGAAATTTGTGTTCGTAAATTAAT
>JAOSBM010000008.1:21467762-21495670 GCA_027568955.1 Erythroxylum tenue
TATCAATTTAATTAAATCTAATCATACTTAAACCTAATCATACTTAATTAACTTAATCATACTTAATTAACTAATAATTAATTAATTAATTTTAATAAAAAATTCCGGGCCTAATATGAATAGATATTGCATTTTGTAAGTTCATAGGTGTGGAATTGTGTTCTAAAGTTCAGAAAACTGCATCAATATAGGCCGTATTAGATAAAGGAGTATTCTTGGAAGTTGTAGTTTATCCTCTTAGCTTTCCAACACTATAAAGTATGTAAATTTTGGGTATCGGAGTTAAGAGATATGAGCATTATACGTGATGATGCTGCATAGGAGGTATGAACATGACAGCTATGGAGAATGATGAGAGTTGTGTATGTTATGAGTTATTTGAGTTGAGGTTTGGGGAGTTTAATGCACTCAAATTGGTAATTGAATGTTTAAAGAGTGATATTACATTAGAAGAAGTGAATTTGTGAAGATCATGAGTGAATATGATGTTAGAATGGATGTAGGAACCATTGGAGAGACTTTTGAGGAAGTTTTGGGTGATGTATGTCCGTTACGGACCTTCTTGGGTGAAAAACAACCCCCAGGTCTGACAATGTCCGTTAAACGGATATTCACAGGATAGTTACAATAAATCGCGCTTTTGACCATTTTAGAGTCAGAATCTCACTTTGTGGTCTTCATAAAAGGTGTAGATCTGGAAGTCTTCTTTCTAACAGTCCAAGAAAGAACTAAATCAGACATCTCTATTGAAAATTATAGCAATTGCGCCAAGATAGGCAAAATATGATTGGGGATATAAACATGTTCGATTCCTTCGGGCATAACTTCCTCATCCGACCTCCAAATGAAGTGATTCTTAAAGAAATAGATTCATAAGACATTTTTTATCTCCCCATAAAAGTTGGTATCTTTTAGCGTTGATTTGAAAAAGTTTGATGGAAAGAAATTGAGGGATCGGTTGTAAGAGCATAACGGGTTATGAACATACATTGGATTTTTAAGTATATCTTGATCTATAAAGCTCCGATTAAGATGGTTCTTATTTCACAATAAACTAGATACATGGAACTACAATTTTTCTAAAAAAAATTCAAGTGGTGATTTGGGTGTTTGACTGGTGTGGGCTCGCTCCTTGTGGTTTGGGATGTTATGAGAATGAGGATGAAACGATGAGGGCTAAAGAGATTCTATGGAAATAACCCTATAGGAAATACGCTCACGTCTCACGCTTTTTGACTCCGGAACGATTGTTGGGCTTCAGAAACGGGGCCCAACAATCCTTATGCCATCAATTAGCTATGCCAAGAAGAAATCTTTTCCTTTCTTAAGATTATTAAAGATCTTATTGTTACGCTTCTTCCAAATGTCGTTGACTAAGTAGCTTAGAGAAGTTTTGAAAAAATAGTTTATATTTATCACAAAATTGTTGCTTTTAACTGCTTCACTTATGATCTCAGTCCATTCCTCAGGAGAATTGGCTAAGTCACAGAGTTAAAGAATTCCTTTCTAGGCAAAGTGAGAAAGTTCACATTTAAAGAATAGGTGACTCAAAGATTCCTGCTCAAGTTGGCATAGAGAGTGTATGTTGGGAAAGGTAAAGATTGTGGAAAGTTTATCAAATATGCTTAAATTTCGTTTGATTGCCAACCATAGATTAAGAGAGGCACATGGATGAGCATGTTTAAGCTAGACTAGGTTGCACCATTAAACTATAGCAGCTAGATTCGTCAATAGATTTCTGTAAAAGGTATTCAAAAAGACACTTGAAGAAGTACCCCTTTAAGAGATTGTATCCTCATTAAGATCCAACTATATGTTGCATAATAGGTTAATTGTATAAGAGATAGGGAGTTAGTCCCTATATATATTTGATTTACATATTACTTCCCATATTAATTTTTTATGAGAAAATGGATTTCAAGGGGGAGATCTCAATTATCCTTTCTCGGGGACCATAAGGACTCCAGCTGTCAAACCAAAATGATAAACTAGAACCATTGCCTGGTTTATATAAGAATTCTAGCTTGACATCCTCTCTAAATTTAAGAATATTCTTTATAATCTAAGAGAAGTTGTACTTAAGGTTGGATATTCTAAAAGTCTCATCCTTTATGTAATACGTGTGCACCCATTTGACTCATAGAGATTATTTGTCATTAAGCAATATAGAGATTATTTGTCATCAAGCAATCTTCATATCCTTTTGATCATTATAATTTTATTAGTGATTCTTAGTGGTAGCACACCCAAACCTCCTTCAACATTTAGGGTACATATCTCAAACCATTTAACCTTTGACATTGAGTCCTAAAATAATAAATATAATTCATAAAAAGTATAGACAAGTGATTATCACAACTTGATTTTATTTATATTACAAATTTATCTAGTTATTTTTTATTAATTAAAAAATAATAAATTTTATATTTATTATAATATTATAAATAAAAATTATATCACATAATGAATATATTAATTTATAAGTTTTAATTGTTATTCAAAGAAAACATAACTATTATGATACTAAAATTTAATTTTAAAAATTTAAAGATAATAAATTATTATTTTGAAAGCTAAAAATAAAGAATTATGTAACTAATATTTCAATATTAATTGTTTAATATAAATTAAATTAATTTCTATTTAAAGGAATAATTTCAATCATATTAAATACGATTTTCTTTGTAAAAAGTTACAATTAAAAATCAAAATTAAAAACTAAACTTAAATAATAATATTTTAAAAGTATAACTAAATAGTTATTTAAAAATTACTAATTGTCTTCCACTTTATACATGCTTAGGAATGGTAACATGCTAAAATCGGGTTTTATTGATCTTGTTTATTTTTATAAGCGATAAAAAACTCTATTGAATTTGAACAAATATAAATTTTTATTGAAATATTTGCAAATTGAATAAGAATTATCATTCCATACGTGGAGTTAGTAATTATCTAACTGTAACCAATTTAAGAATGTATCATAATAATATAAAAATAGTTGTAAAAATAGTTCGCGCTCCATTTTTAAAAAGTGGATCATTTTTTGTCCAAAATAACTGTGACAAGTTTGATCATTGTGAAAAAAAATATTTATTAGACATGTAATAGGAAAGAAGCAAAAAATAAATAGGTAACATGTATATATCATGTGTGCTCTAATACCCTTAATAGCAGTATAGGTTAGCTAAGATTATTGAAATGTTTATGTTATATAAATCTAACCTTTTCTAAATAAAGATGGTTTTCATTAATGATTAACCTACTATTTCATATGATATGAAAACTACGGAGAAACTTATGCCCCATGGAAAATGGATCACAGACAAAGTTCCTTTATCAAGAAAATTGTTAATAATGCATAAATAGAAACAACGTGAAGAGGTTAAAATTAAAGTGACCATTTCAATTGATTCACATAGTCTCTATCTGTGACTTCAAAAAATTCCAATGTTTCATTCTTTTCCTTACTGAATAGAAGGACTACTATAACAAACATTAGAATAACATAAATAGAGGTCAGTCTATCAATTATCAAAAATCGAGCATTTTGTTTAGTCCTCATGTGAGAATTGATGAGAGAAGAAAATGCTCCGATATCCTTGGGGTTTACACCCCTTTAGATCAGGGGAAATATTTGAGGCTGCCATCTTTTATTGGGAGAAGAAATAAACATATTTTCAATTATATCAGAGATAAGCTATGGCATAGGGTGAATACTTGGCATAATAGATTTTTATCAAGAGCTGGTAAGGAGGTCCTCTTAAAATCTGTTGCTCAGGCCATTCCTTCTTACTGTATGAGTGTGTTTATGATCCCCAAATCTATTTGTGAGGAATTGCAAAAAATCATGAACTCATTTTGGTGGGGTATGAAAAAGGACGGGGGGACAACTCTTCACTGGATGTCTTGGGACCGAATGTGTGACAACAAAGCCGATGGCGGCATGGGCTTTAGAGACTTAAGGTGTTTTAATTTAAGCAAGGTTGGAGACTGCTTATCGACTCCAACACTCTCTTTTTTTGAGTGTTCAAGGCTAAATACTTTCCTAGAGGGAACTACATGAATGTTGGTTTGGGACCTAACCCAAGTTTCACATGGAGAGGTATCTTGCAAGCCAAAGAAGTGCTTAAATTAGGGGCCAGAATTCGGATAGGAGATAGGGAGTCAACCAATTTCTGGTTGGACCCGTGGATACCTAGGGAATAGAACTTTAGATTGCTTGCAGGTCCAGGGCCTTAGGATTATAATATGATGGTTCATGATTTCTTGAATAGGGAAAATAGCGGTTAGGATGTCGACAAGCTTCATGAGGTGTGTTGTGAGGAGGATGTGAATTCTATTTTGACGATCCCATTAGGCTTGAGGAGTAGGCCTGACAAATGGCTATAGCACTATGATCGGAGGGGGCATTATACTGTCAAGTTTGGTTACTACCAAGTCTTTATTTTGAAGAAGGGACTGTCTGATGAGCGCGATGAGATATGGAAGTTCTTGTGGGCCTTAACTATCCCTCCTAAAGTTAAAACATTCATGTGGAGACTTTTAAGGGACATTCTTCCTACCAAAGAGAGATTGTTTAGACGAGGCATAGATATTGACTCTAGTTGTGGATACTGTGGAGGCAATGAAGATTGTTTCCATATTTTTGTGGGCTGCTATGTCGCGAGAGAGATTTGGACTGAATTTGGCTTAGATTTTCGATCCTTTGGGTCGACCATGTTTACTTGTATCTGTAATGCTTCCAATGTTTTCCCTATGAATATCATGAGAAATGCTTGTATGGTGTTATGGAAAATATGGTGCTGCCACAATAAACATGTTTGGGAAGGCAAGATTACACCTTGCTCGCAGGTCCTAGGGACAGTAGCTTCGTTCCTTCAAACCTGGACAGCAGCACGAGGCTTGTATAACCCGATTTCTGTTGTCTCATGCAGGTCTGGCCAGTGGCTGCTTTCCCCCTTCGAATGCCACTAATGCCAGTGATCCACATGCAGGAGCTTCATGGCAGTGGAGTTGTTTTGTAGATGCAGCGATCTTCCCCCACTTGAACCAAAGTGAATATGGAGCAGTAGTCATAAGCAGAGAAGGAAACATTGAGTTTGCTATCTTAGGTTTGCACCACGGAGTCTTTGAGCCTAAGATAGTAGAAGCTATCGTGTGTAGATCTTTTATGGTCTGGGCTGATCAGCACCTTCATGGACCGTGCTCTATTGCAATGGATGCTCAGGAAGTAGCTTACTCCCTTAAATCACCTATAGAAGACTCCTCTGATTTTGGTAAAATTATAGATGATTGTTTAGGGATTCTCAAGCGTCAAACTGATTTTTCAGTGCGCTGGTTAAGTGGGCACTACAATGTTGAAGCTCACGAGTTAGCTCGACACTCTTATTTGTATGCTCCTGTTAAGGTTTAGGATTATTACCCTACCTTCGATTAATGAAAGATCCAGTTTATATATAAAAAAACATAAATAGTAGTCAAACTATAGAAAAGATTGAAAGTATTTAATAAATGGAAGACATATGACAAAGACTATTATAAAGCTTACATATTTGAAAATAATTTAATATTAAATTGTTAAATAACTTCATAAATTTGCAACAATAAAATATTAAAAATATAGGTTAGAATTTAATATGTAATCAAAATGCAACACAATTTAACATTCGATCACTTATGTAGCATAATTAATTTAACATTTAATTAATTCAGAAGGTATAAACTACTAATTTTTGTAGCATCTATAGCTAATTCATGGTTTCTCTACTATCTTTTTACAAGACTACAGGAACCTATCATTTTACACTAGTATAGAGATAAAGATAAATCCCACCAAGATAAGTAAATACTAAGTCTAATCCTTATATTAGTATTTAGTTAATAACAAAGAGTGTGGTTGATTACCACTATAACTAAATTAAACTAAACAGATCACAATACCATTAGACACAATTAAGCAATAATCAACAAAAAGAAATCAAAATGATATAACATCTTTAATAGAATTCTCTTAACATCATCTTGTAACTTTAAATTAGTTATTTAGAAAATTTGATGCTCTAAGCAACAAAGTCTGCTAGTATGATGAACTATCATGTTTCGATATACAACTATCTTTTAATTTACTAACAAATATATCTGTATGATTAACATTTAACAATGCACTAAATTATCTGAAACTTCATACAAGATTGCCTTAGTACCAAAAGGGTAATGTAGGTCTATTTCTAGTATCTCATTCAATCCTCAATATTTGTGCCTAGTTCAATCTATAAATAGGTTCTTTCGATAATGTCTATCTGTAAATTATGATTAGCTTTAAGCTTTAATTAGCATTAATAATAACATACATATTTCATAAACATGGAACTCTTTATTAGAAAACTAAATATTTATAAAAAAGTGAAACTCTTTATTAGAAAACTAAAATCATTCTATACTGGCATCCACTAGGGTTCCATCTAATCTAGACATCAAATAAAATAGTCACTAACCATTCTTGAAATAACAAATAAATAAAAGAACTGAAGAACTCATTGGAAGGTTTTCCTGATGATTAACTTAATCTTTTAAAACAATATGCCTTTCTGGAATGATCTTGATCTTTGTTATCATTAAAGATGGATATCAGATGTGTTATAAAGTTTTCTCTCTCTACCTGGTTACTAACCCTAGTTAAAACTTTTAAAAAAGTAAAACTAAAATTAAACTTAATTTCCTTTTTAGGGTATGCCAACTTTTCATCATGAATATGATCTATGACACTTTCATTTCCTAGGTCATGTATTAATTGCTTCTCTAATTTTATTTTAAAGAGAGGAACACGAGCATTGACATACTTATATGATAGGTCATGTTTTCCACTATATCTCTTTATCATGCAATATAAGCTCTATCCTGACCATGTAGGAGGTTGCAATTTATGCACCAAAGTTTGAGTGAGGAACACACTTGACATATGTCATTTGTCAAGCCATATTTACTCTTTTCACCATCTAATTATGTTTAGAGAGGGACATGCCCTATCACACAGTCATGTGTCAAGTCATGTTCAACTAAAAATGAGTTTTCTCTTTATTTTACTTTGTAAAATCCTTCAATCCTTAAACAACATCATTTCTAAGTAATATCTCCATATTTTTTTTGGTATAATATGGCGTAAAACCAATCAAATTAAGGTAATTTAAATGAAAAGTATAGTAAAATACTAAATAAAATATATGTACATTATATATACATTAGTAGCTCAAAAATTAAGTAACATAATTTCATACTTTGCTTATGTTATGACATAGCCACAAATATTTCATGTCAATATTCCTAGAGGAACTTTAAAGATGACTACGAAACTTAAATAAAAGTATGAATAGAAATAACTAAAGCAACAAACTTAATGAGATAGTAGCATATATATTGGTTAATTTCCTTTAATGAAAATATGACCTTGTGGTGGAGCTGGATACATAACCTATAAACAAAATCAACTAATAAGAATAGCCTTTTAAAAGATTATTTTTTCCTAATTTCTAACCTTGACAGAGTTTACTTAAGCTTACATATTTTGTTAAAGGACACAATATATGAGTTTACTCACTAGACTTCATTATAGTCAAAATATTTAATACTTCACATCACTTCCTATACATTTTAAAAATCATAATCTCAATCATACTCACCTATGCAACAAATCGATTAAATGAATACATGATTATTAAGAAATAAATAAACCTTCATTATTATATATTTATTCAAATAACTTTCAGAACATTTAATGATCTTCCTCTATATTCATATTATCTATGCTTGTCATTATATAAAAAAGAAAATAAAAAACATATGAAGATAATTATAAAAAATTAAATTAAAAATTTTCCACAAAGTATAGGGTTTATCTTAAATATTTTTGGTATATAATTGACTTACCTTGAGGAAGTAAGGCTAGAAAAGGCCCTAAAAGGTTTTTTTGTTCCTCTATTTTTGACAATTCGATGGCAATAGGCAATGGCTTAAAAACTGGAAGCACTACAACATAATCAGACATGGGATTTTGTCGCACATTAAGAGTTACAAAGATTTTAGATGAAGCCAAGTTTGATAAGGATCACCATTCGACTACCAATACTAAAATCAAACTCAAAAGTAATTTTCAGATATTGGGATAGCTAATAAATTTTGTGAAATTGTTTGCATAATCAAATATTAAGTTCTATTAAACTTCCACATGCTAATATATTAAATTGCTTATCAATTGTGCCTTAAATATCAACTTCCAAATAATTTTCCAACTTCATTTTATTATATGAAATCTTAAACCTTTTTACTTTATGAATTTATTTAAACTGAAACCCAAACCCTAACATTGTTGCTTGATGATGATGTACCAATAGGAGTTTAAGCTAATTTTAAACTATTATAGTCTAACTCTTTATCCTTTTCTGATTAATAATCACTAAACAAATCATACCATAATTGTCTAATGATATCAACATGTATTGAAGCTGAATCACCACGTAATTGTCTAAAAAAATTCAATTGTAATAAGCTTGTACCTCAAATCCAAAGCATCAGTGACTATCATGGTATTACCAATACCATTTCAATAGTTGTCAAATTTTCTCACCTTCTTGCTTTTCAATATTTGAATCACTTTATTAGAAGAAATGATCCACTTACATATTGCTAACTTAATCTCACACATGTCAGCAAAATAAATGTGAGAATTTGGATACTTCACCCTAAAAAGCAATTCAGTAACAATGTTAAACTCAAACTACTTCTCATGAATTTCCATTACTAACTCTCATTGCTCATCTATCAAAAAAGAAGTATATTAAGAATCTAATTGTCTTAACCTGATAAACATATCAATATACTTAATTACATAATCAAGCATTTTAAATGTCAAATTTCACCTTGTCCAATAATTCAGATGTAACTTCCTAGTGTTGGGAGTACGCAACTATTCTACAATTTCTTTAAATTTCTTAACTCAGGTATGACACTACAATGCGTTAAATATCTTAGATTGATTATATCCTTTTTTAAAAATAATTTTCAACCCATCATTCTCAATTATATTCAATATATGCTTAAAAAAATATATACAAGAGAACCTCCCATCCATTAATAAGCTCTCAACCCACAACTTGCTTTTAACTTTGTCGACCATAACATTGTTCGTGTTATGATTATCCAAAGTTATTGTTAACAGGCTCATATCGATATTCTAGTCCATTAAATAATCTACCAATACATTTCTTATCCTTTAACTTGTATGAGACATTGGAATATAAATAAACCTACAGTTTAGAAACAAAATCAAATATCAATTATGGTAAAATAATGGGTTAAACACCAAAAAAAAGCCCAAACTTTTCTCAAATTTTCAATTATAGCCAGTGTTGGCCCCCGAATTTTTTTATTTGATTAAGCATGATTTAAATTTTTGAGGTCTTGCTAGATTAATGTATGTTGGAATTAATTAGCTTGTTAATGTGAGTAAGATTATGTGACATAGGTGAATTGAATTAAGGTGTTAGGGTGGTAAGATTACATAAGGGGCATTGTGGGAAGATCACTTAAGTTGTAAAGTCTTCAAGCATTAAAGGAAGGGTAAAATGGACATTGTGCAATTATTAAGGGTATAAAAGGGGAGAAAAATTGGTGTCTTGCATTTGGAAGAAGCTAAAAACAAAAATTGGAGAAAAGAGAGGAGAGAGAGTGTCGTGTAAGGAGAAAAGAAGAAAAAGAAAAGAGGGCTAAGCTAGGTTTCAACTTTTCTTAGCCTTCAAGAGCGATTTTGGTGTTGAGCAAGCAGGGAAAAAGGAAGAGGAAGATTAGAGCTTCCATTAGAGCCAAGAAATCCATTGGTTGGTGGAGATTCAAGGTAAGTTTGTGTTTCAATATTTGGATTTTTGGAAGGGTTTTGGTTCAAAGAGCTTAGGAAATGTATGAGTTTAGATATTCTAAGAACAATTTCATGTATTTGGTTCTTCGGATTTTTCAATTTGAATTCTATTGAATTGGAAACTTTTGTCTTTGTTAAAAAGGGGCAAGAGAGGCAAGAGGAACAAGAGGAGAGACATCCTTGAACAAGTTTTCAAGCAAGAAAAATAAGGTGGGTGACATTTTTATAATTGAGTTAATAAGCCATTAAAGTTTCTTCAAATAAATGGAAGTTAACGATTTCCAACTACCTTGATAATTTGCATTTATTGTCCATTAAAAATGCTTTGAGAATGTGCCATATGATTTTGTATATGAATTGTGTTATTTGTTGATCAATTGAATGATGGAAATGACTTTTGAAACAATAGCAAGTTTATGAAATCAAGTTTCCAAAAATGTGTCATATGGACAAAATGTTTTCAGTTCATGAATTACATGTTATGTGAGTTTGGTGTAGTCCATTCAAGAATGTCACGTGCACATTGACCAACTTAAGGCTTCTCCTGCCTGACTGCTAGTGGCACGGAGCTCCTTCAAGGACTCCCTTAAGTTTACGACTATACAAGACCATTATGTGAAATTGTGTAGTTCATCATGTTTATGGATCTGCCCAAACCATTATGATGTGCTTATGTGTTTACAATTGTTGATAAGTTTGAAAATTGCTTGACTTATGTGAGTTGTGAATTGGTTTGACAAGTAGAATTTGAGAAATATATGTTTTATGGATTTTCATGAGAATTTGCTATGAACATGAAGGTTTTCGATGGTTTTTGCTCATTACCGATTATAAAATTGTTACCCACAAGCTTTCGAGCTCACCCCCTTCCCTTCCCATCTTCAGGCGATGAACAAGACATCGAGTGATCAAGTCGAGAGTCAAGGCATCACTCCAATTTGCATATTTTGTTTTTGAAGCTAGATTTTGTAAAACAAGGCTTTAGTCGCATTTTGAGCGATTCTAGTTTATGTAAACTTGGTATTTTTGGATTATGATGTATTGTGGCTCGAAATGCCCACTAAAGCGTTGTAAACTCTTATCTTTTGATGTGAATGAAATACTTATACATTATGTTTGTTTATAGCTTTTCAAGTCTTTAAATTGTTAAGTTCAATTTTTCATAAGGGTAAGAATTGTATTCTGAATTCAAGGGAAAATCTGGAATAATCTAGGTATAATTGGTAAATATTGTCTTCTTGGAAGTTGTAAATGATCTTTCTAGCTTTCCAACGATATAGAGTTTGTAATTTTTGGATATCGGAATGGAAAGATATGATCATTACAAGTAGTGATGTTGTATAGGATGTGTGTATAGGACAGCTATGGTAAATGATGGGAAATTGTGGTTTTGATGAACAAAATGGGTTGAGAATTGAGAGTTTTTATAAGATAAATTTGGTGTTTGAATTGATATGAAGTGATTTTGCACTAGAAGAGTTGAATTTGTAAAGATTATGAGTGAATATGATGTTAGATTAGATGTAGGAAGCATTGGAGAGGCTTTGGAGGAGTTTGGGGAACCCCTATGTCCGTTAGACGAACTTTAGGTCCGTTAAACGGACCTTCTCGGGTGAAAAAGGACCCCCATCCTCGCCAATGTCCGTTTAACGGACATTAGGTCCGTTAAACGGACCTTCTCGGGTGAAAAATGGCTCCCAAGCTCGTCTATGTCTGTTAGGCGGACATGTATGTTCGTTTAACGGATATTTATGGGACAACTACAGTAAATTACGATTTTGACCCTATTAAAGGAAGAATCTCGCTTTGAGTCCATAAAAGTTGTAGATCTCGAAGTCTTATTTCAAATTGTTCAAAAACGACATCAATACAAAATCTGTAGCAAAAGTTATGGTAATTGCGTCAAGACAGGTACAATATGAATAAGGACTTAAACATGTTGGATTTTTTTGGTCATAACTTCCTCATCCGACCTCTAAATGAAGTGATTCTTGAACCAATAGATTCCTAACACAAATTTTTATCTCTCAATAAAAATTGGTATCTTTTGGAAATAATTTGAGAAATTTTGATGGAGAGAAATTTAGGCGTTGGTTGGGAGAGCTTGACTGGGGTATGAACACACTTTGGCTTTTTAAGCATATCTTGATCTATAGAGCTCCGATTAAGATGGTTCTTGTTTCAAAACAAACTAGAGACTTGGAGCTACAATTCTTTTAAAAAAGTCAAATTGTAATTTTGGTGATTGACTGGTGTGGACACACCATCCTTCTGAGACGTTGGCTAATGAGGGTTAATTGAAATAACCCTACTAGAGAACCCACTTAAGCTTTATGACTCCGATTAGTTGGGCTTCGAAAATGGGATCCAATAGCCCAAATTTTACAAAGTAACCATAAAATGCCCAAACTTTTAATTTTTTCAATTCTAGCTCGATGTTAGTCTCACCGTTATCTTTGCTGATGTGGCACTGTCACATGTTAAGGGACTCTCATTAATCAGACACCTCAACGTCATTAGGAGAAGTAAGCTACATTATTAAAACGACATCTTTTTTTTGTTGATACTAAAATTCTAAGAGAAAATACAATATGTCATAATCAAAAGAAACTGAACTTGTTTGATGAGAAACCAAAGATATATCTTATTTATCATCCTCTGGTTTTTGTCTCTTCTTGGACTATCCCCCAAAAATGATGAGAACACAGTTATCTATGTCATTAAGCCTCATAATGATCTTTTTTTCATGAAAAGGGAGTCTATGGTCCTCCATGCATGAATTCCTTATCAAAAATATAAGTTGAAAAGCTACATAAACCCAAAGCATTTTGAAGAGAAGATAGAGTTCACAAGGTACTGGTAGTACATATATTTCCCGTCAACTGAAATATCCAGCTACAATCCTTTGCCAAGCACTAAATGATCATAACAGAAAGTGTTCGTTTGGCGGACACTTTTCTTGAATTTGCCAGTTAGATGAAACTTTTTTCCTCATATTTTAAGGCAAATTTAGTATTGGAATGTGTGACTTTTAATGGAGATTTCAAATTAGCTACAACAAAAACATGAAAAAAGTAGAAAAATGAAGGGAATTAGGAAGGAAAGAGAGCAGAAGAAGCAAATATGGGGCTCTTAATTTCCTCTATCAAGCATATAATTTTCCCTATATTTCCCGTAACTTTCCTTGTTTCCAAACACAAAACACAGCAAGAAGAGAGAGAAAGCAAGCCTAACGTGTCAATTTATTAAGCTGAATCAAAACAAAACAAATTCAAATTAAACTGATAGGCTCAGCCTAAAAAGAAGAAGAAGAAAACTTTTCATTATATAAGAGAAACACTGGCAACAAGCCTATCACCAACTCTGTCCAATCTCTTAACCATAGCAACAACTTTCAAATTACTCTCCTGCCAGAACGCCTCCACCATCCTCGCCCCAATATCCTTCCCCTCTTTCCTCACTATCTATTACAGCCACTGTCGTGGGCCCCACCCCACTTATAGTATACCCAAAAGCTCCGGCCTCCATAATTGTCTTTTTGACTGCTTCCATCTCAGAAATCAATGGCGCTCTTTTAGGCTCCACAATCTTATCGGCTAATAATGCCTTTCCTAACCCCAACAAATCCCCTTCTAGTATGGACACCACCACGGCCTAGCTTGATTGCATGTGTGACATCCGTACTTCTGTTGGCAACATCGCCCTTATTTTCTTAGTGGGTGCCTCAAGTTAGGGCTAACCAGCATAAAGACCAAATCTTTTTTTTGTTCTAAGAGTATCATCACGAAATGACGTAGTTTCAATAATGTAACTCACTTCTCCTGGTGTCTAATTAATGAGGGTCCCTTGACACATGTCAGTGACACGTAAGCAAAGATAACAGGGAGACTAACGTAGAGCTAGAATTGAAAAAAATTGAAAGTTTGAGCATTTTATTACTACTTTTTAAAGTTCATGCTATAATTAAAAAATTGAGGAAAGTTTAGACTTTTTTTAGTAATTAACCCTAAAATAAAAAATAAATAAAACAAAATAAAAATAGTTATCCTAGAATGCTACTATACAAAATCCAATTATTATCAATGTAATGCCACAATCATATAACCCTTCTTTTGATTTTATTTGTCCATGTATCTAATGTGATCATAACTTACCCACCCTTAGATGATTACATTTTCAAATGTTAAACTTTTATATGGATCATAATCTTGAATATATCCTAAAAATTGACTAAAGTGATGTAATAAACATTTTTAAGTTTATATGATGCATAACTAAAAATGGATATTCATACCTTATTGTTACCTTCACAAGCAAATTTTTTTTTTAAAATCATGGACAATAATAATAATTTCATTTTTATCTTTCAGTAGATTAGGTGTAAAAAAATCTCTTTTTGGTTGCACACATCAATATGCTTTTTCAAATGCGAGATTTCACATCTAGAACTTTTAACTAACAATTTATGGTAATACTTACACTTCATCTTATCAATTTATTCTCCTGTTGTCTTTATGAAGTGATTCCAAACTCCATTTCTCATCTTTGAAGAGTTGCCATTACTTTCTGTCTATCTTTTTCACTTATTATAATCATGCATTAGATTGAAAATTTCTATTGTATTGGATTGTTAAAGGATTAACTTCTTCAATCTAAAATAATTATACCCAATAAGCACACTAATTAAAGATGGTTGTTGCTCTTATGTATCATTCTACTGTAAGGGTTGAATCACAACATTTTCCAGGTGTTCAAGTCTTGAATGCAGAGGAAGATAAGAGGACATGAATGTGAGATGATATATGCAGATTGCCTTTTTAAGAGGAAGTTATATGAATGGAGATTCGAAGCATTCAATATGCAAATAAAATTTGCACTATCTTCTCTGCAAAGAAATTCATGTAACAGTGAACAGGACATCATAATCGATTGCCCACCTGGTGACTTATCCTTTCATGATTGAAAAGCATCAGTATATCTATATATAAACTAGACAAATATGACGATTGAGATTTGTTTCCAATCCCATAAATAAATATATCTCACTTAATCAAGCCAACATAAGGTTGGTCAAAGTTACCATAATCTCATTGTACACTTGCATGCAACAACCAAGTTTAGGAACAAAGGGATATTTTCATCTAATAAGAAAGTAGTAAATGATAAGGAAGATCACATTTTCTTGTTAAAAAATGGTTATTATTTTACTTTGTTGTTGTTAACCAAACTCAAGTCTCAATAACATCATCACTTCTTAACTAAATATTCTATCCTTTAAAGTTAATTTCAATATCTAGTGTTTATATATATATATATATATTTGACCAACCTACTAGCAGGATTCCTATTATTGACAGATGCATGCTTATTGGTTTGCATTACCTATTGAATCAACCAGTTTACTGAACTTTTACTCGCTCTTTACCTCGTTTTGCATTCTAAATCCTAAATCATAAAAGTTGGTTCAACTTACTTGGTATTTTATTTCCAAGAACATCTCAACATAATGAGACTCCTTTTCTATTATACTTGGAAGAAACGCAATCATAATATTAATCTTAAAGCTCACATGAATACAAACTAACATTTCCCATATGATAACAAAAAAGAAATCTCTCCTTTCTCAACAAAACCACTACTTATAATTCTGCAAAAAAGTCATCACGGCTGGTACTGGTATGTCCATTTTCCCTCTTGGTTCCTGTAAAGATCAGTGGATGAACCAAATTAAGTGCAAAAGTTGTCATGAATCAAATGATTCCATAAAAGTGAATGAAAAGCAAAGGATTATGTCTTGAGCAACTGAAACCACATCTTAACTTGCACCAAATTTAGCTCTCGAACCAAAATAAGGTCATTTCTGAAAATTATTGGGTCTCCTAAACTTCTAAGGGTAGAACAACTTGGAAATCAGAGTGGAACTCACTTCATCATGATGGTGGTGACATCCATCTAAAATTGTTATTCTAACATCAGTAAAGCAAGCACTTATTTCTATCAATGATATCATTTATACACTTTGATACGCACACAATTCTATGAACAACAGTGGAGTGAATCTACAGCCTTTAACCATCCAAAATATTTACAGCATCGAAAGATGAATGATATCTAAAAAATCTACATCCACCCAAGGGGATTTAATGTAGAAAGCTGTGTTGGCACATGATGCACCACGTCGTTCTGTACGTGTGCCCAGAAGCAATCCCAAGTATGTGTAATAGAGGGCATGAAGTCTACTTAGTGGGCACGTGGTTAAAAGCTGCTGCGTAGGACTAGGATAAGTTAGTTGTTTGATATTCTGTTTTCGTTGAACATAGTGCAGTTGTGTATTTCCAGTTGTTACCCTATTCTTCCGAGTCGTGTACAAGGATATAGGGAGTAGTTGTTTAATTTCGTTTATATTTAAACTAGGAATTGCTGTCAAGAAAGGGGGCTTAATTCTAAATTCAATTGTGGTTTATTCTCACCATAAGGAGAATATTGTTCTTAGCTCTGACTGGGACCTATCATTGGTATCAGAGCCATGGCGACTAACAAGGAACGTATTGAGAGTTTGGAGGCAAGCTTAGGACAACTACAAGACAACGTCAGCCGGATGGAAAATGGTGTTAACGACAAGCTGCGACATTTGGAGGATATTATGAGTAAACTTTCTGAGGCGGTGTTGTCCAACAAAGAAGGAACCAACAACAACTCCAAAGACCATGCAAGCCATTTTCGCAGTCACAGGGAGGAACCTCAGGAGACAGGACGACCAATGCTCCATTCTAAGTCAGTCAAACTTGAGTTTCCAAGGTACTCGGGTGACGATCCTACCGAATGGTTTACAAGGGTGGATCAGTTCTTTGAATATCAAGGCACCGTAGCTTCACAAAAGGTGTCTTTGGCTTCATTTCACTTGGAAGGAGAAGCCAACCAGTGGTGGCAATGGTTGCGAGGGGCTTACCGAGAGGAAGGAAAAGAAGTGACGTGGGAGATCTTCGTTGAGGAGTTATGGACACGGTTTGGGCCTACAGATTGTGAGGATTTTGATGAAGCCCTATCAAAAATAAGGCAACTGGGTTCATTACGAGATTATCAGAGGGAGTTTGAGAAGCTGGGGAATAGAGTACGGGGATGGACACAAAAGGCCTTGGTCGGTACGTTCATGGGCGGTCTTAAACCAGAAATTGCGGATGACATTAGGATGTTTAAACCAAAATCTCTAAAAGATGCTATTAGCTTTGCTCGGATGCGGGATGAGCAGCTGAATCGTCAACGCCAACTTCTACACCCTGTTAGTCGATTCACAACAGAATCACCATCTCTAACAAAGTTCAAACCCGCATTACCTACGAAGCGGCTTACTTGGGACGAAATGCAGAAGCGAAGGACCCAGGGATTGTGCTTTAATTGCGATGAGAAATTTGCCCCAGGACATCATTGCAAGGGGCCTCAACTCCTGGTAATAGAATGCAGTGATGAAGGCTTAGATACGGATGGGCAAAATGCACTCACAGGATACTTTCCTCAACCTCAACCTTGAGGACAAGGTTGTTACAAAGGGAGGAGTATTGATGCACCACGTCGTTCTGTACGTGTGCCCAGAAGCAATCCCAAGTATGTGTAATAGAGGGCATGAAGTCTACTTAGTGGGCACGTGGTTAAAAGCTGCTGCGTAGGACTAGGATAAGTTAGTTGTTTGATATTCTGTTTTCGTTGAACATAGTGCAGTTGTGTATTTCCAGTTGTTACCCTATTCTTCCGAGTCGTGTACAAGGATATAGGGAGTAGTTGTTTAATTTCGTTTATATTTAAACTAGGAATTGCTGTCAAGAAAGGGGGCTTAATTCTAAATTCAATTGTGGTTTATTCTCACCATAAGGAGAATATTGTTCTTAGCTCTGACTGGGACCTATCAGCACACAATTTATTCAACCTCACACCTTATAGGACAGAGTTGGGGTTTCTTGTCAAATCAGAAGAAAACAGAGTAAGTTGCATGATACATAACGTATATCTAATGAACTTCCTTTTCATCAAAAACTAATAAAAGATCCCTAATGATGAAGTTGTAAAGTAGTAAATCTCATGGATTGAGAAGTTTCATGTGTAAACCTTTGACGAAAGAAGATTGTTATCCACTTTAATGTAAATTGCTTGAAAACCCATGTACCTTTTCCCGTCCTTTGAGGATTAGCATCCACATCCATGTCATCACTATCATCACTATCTGCAGCACCAGTTTGATCCTTTTGAGTGTTTTCAGAACTTCGCAGTAAATCATCTAAATCCCAAAGCTGAAGGAAAGAAACACAGGAATTAACTTTGGGCACCACAATATATTTAAATTGCATAACATGCCAACCACAGTTTTCTTCAGCGTGCAAGTCATTGTAAAGTGTGTTTCAGTTTCTTCTCATATACATATTTATATCGTACTATTCAGGCAGTAACCAAAGGAGATCTATGTACCTTCAACATTTGGTCATGTGATATACTGCCAAGGAATTTTCTGTCATGAGAAAAAGCTAGAGCAAAACAAATTATAAAAGAGCATGTCAGCAATTAAGAAACTTAAAATGTAGCTAAAGAGACAAAAGAATGTGAAAGGAGTTGGTCATGAAACCAAGTAAAAGGTTTTTGGCTGTCGATTAGTCATGAATATTCCTCAGACCATTAATCAGATGACCAATAATTTAACCTAGATAGTGCTAAAACTATCCATATTTTTTTACTAATGCAAGTTTCTAACCGAATTGTCAAATCTAATTTGTTATCAAGGCACAATCCAGGAATTAACACAAGTGAAGCGTGAAAAACAATTGATCCAACCTACTTTGCTTTCTTGAAAGATTTTGTACTGTCTGTCCACTACTCCTGGACCCAATAAAATGCACATGCACAACCAACTGATGTAATATATCAATCATGCAAAGAACAATCACAAATACCAGATAATTACAAGACAAAAGAGTTGATGCAATGTTCTTCAATGAGAAAGGTAAAAATAGTCGTAAAAAGATAAATTCATATACCAAGGTGCTCAATTGGATACTCTGAATGCTCAGCAAGTGGTTGGATGATTCTGTTTGGTAGTATGCCAACAAGACTGACATATTCAGGAAACATTAAAATGAAATATCAGCTAACTAAAATAATAAAGGAAGCTTTATCAAAAGCCAAGGGTAAAAGATTCCTTCCCTTCAAGCATAAAATGAAAACCTTACACAATCTCACCTGATAAGTCCATTCTCAGATCCAGTGATAACCCTATCCTCATCAAGCTAGAAAATGAAGTGCAAGAAGTTAAAGAAGAAAAAAAACTCTTTGATACTTAACAAACAAACCATTGCTACAACAAATTCTTAATAACTCACCTTCAATAAAGCATCAATAGAGTTTGGGGAGAGACCAACAAAGCGATCACTGAAAATGAAACAAAACTTGAGCACAAATAAACATAGGGACACAAAGCTCCCACCTGGCTTTGTCCTTGCAAGGTTAGGAGTCACATGCATGCGTAATCAGAAAGTTTCAACCAATACTCCAAATCATTGAAACAAACAACCACCCATATATTCTACTTCTCCAACAATACCTGCAATCCTTGAAGAAACCCCATGAATACAAGATCAGTGTTCCATTTTGTGATCCACAAACAACTTTCCGTCCATTCTGACCACAATAATTCATAAATTAGAATAAAGTAAAAAGCAACATCAAGCTTACAAAATTTATGTTTGGAGTTTTCCTCTCTTTATAAAATGATTTCATGAGATACTAAAGTTTAACCTTTCAACCTGGAAAAACTAAACTCACTGATGACTGGAAAACAGGAAATGGAAAAAACAATGCCATACAACAACAATATTTAAGGATATGTTTTGGTATAACTGCTAAATCCAGAAATGCATCAACAGCCTTGTAAATGATACCTTCATAATAACAATGGACAGTAATTCTTCCTCAGAGAATTCAGACCGAGTTTGGACCTATCACACAAACAGAAAATTAATAAAGCTGCAATTTTAGAGAATCCAAAGCTTCAGCTTGCAACCTTACTTTATTACTCCGAAGATTGCAAACTGAGAGAGTCCCGTCCCCACTAAACAATGTGAAAATGAGAGAATATCTTAGAGTTTCGTCCAGAAGTATAACAGGGAAGAAAAAGCAAAAACTTTAATCGCAGGATGCATAAAAAGTTTTACGCAAGTGAAGGAGAATATGTGAAAGTGGGATTAGGAAACAAGAAATCAAATCCACATCAGTTACACCAAAAGTATACTCAGACTTGTACATTGCATATAAAAAGAAAATGAAAATTTTGGCCATGGGCAGCAAATTCTAAAGTAATGCCTCAATACTCTCAACTTCTTTAGATAGAAGAACCAAAAAGACAAAAACAATGAAAGAAAATTGCATAGTATTTGAATAAAACCTTGTAGCCAGTAGTTTGGAGGAGTCGGAAGCAAAAGTAATATCTGAAACATAATCTTCATGGGCACTAAAGGAATTACAACAAGCTCGTTGCCTGGTATCCCATACCTGTAAATTATAAATGCATATGATAACTGCAAATGTAAGGGATAGGGGGACCTTGTGGGATGTAAGCCTGTATAGTGAAAAATCTACAGAAAAGAAAATGGAAATGGAAAAAGAAGACCTTTATGCAGCCTTGATCATCCCCGGTGGCTATAGTTGTGCCAGTGAGATTGATCAAACTAAATATAGCATCCCTGTAAAATAAAATGATGAAATTAAAATAAAAATGCATGACAATTTGATTAGACCACAGAGGTAAAGCATGACATGCAGTAATATAAAAAGTTTACTCGTGAGCATTTTCAAGACGGGCAATAGGTGATCCTGTTTCAACATCAGTTGCTAGTATTGAGTGATCACTGGAGCCCGTCACCATTGCTGGAAAGATGATAAAAATGCTCATCAATTGTATAAATTAGAGACAAGAAAGGGTATGAAACTAAAAAGAAACAGATGAAAACACTTTAGAACATAGTAAAACAACAGACGAAGAAAGGAGAAAGATATTATTTTAGGATGAGTTTGGTAAAAACAATAAAATTGATAAATTATAGCTGGGAGTTTATAACTGATTACTAATAGCTGACAACCGAGAATTGTTAATACAACTATTTGATAAGATATAGTTCTGACCACTAAACTGTAAAATGACAAATAAAGGCATCGTTAGGAGTACAACATATTTTATTATTTATTATGCCAAAGTATATTGTGTTATTATTACTACTCATTATGCTTATCATAAGTACTGTAAGCATACATATTATGTATAAAAACTTAGTAATACTTTAAACGATACATTCATAAACATAAAATTGAAGTTGAAATATTATACATAAAAAAATGATTAACTTGATTACTAATATCAACCTAAAGATATGTCAAAGAATCAGCATGCTATGCTCTCCTTCAGTGCTTGAGAGCTCCAAAAATTGTAAATAAGGAAGAGGGAAATGAGATTAAGTTAATATTAATCAGAGTTAAGAAAGTGAAATCTTAAGGAACGCTCAACTTTTTTTTATTTCAGTGAGGAAAAAGTCAAAGTGGACAGAACATCTTATCCACCCCAACCATGAAGCATTTTTCCTTTCAAACAGAGTGTTTAGTTGATGTAGCGAATAGGATTATATCCCTCAGCTGATCTCCATTCACTCTACCAAATAATTTATCAGTTAGAAAAGTAAAGCAATAGGAAACAGAAAGAGGAGGGAGAAGTTTGATTGCTACTAGTAAATAAACCTACTACTACTCCTCCTACTACCACCGAAGAGGAGGGAGAAGTTTGATTGCTACTAGTAAATAAACCTACTACTACTCCTCCTACTACCACCGATGATAATAATAATAATAACAATACATAAGAAAGAGGATGATACAGAAAGAATTACCTCGACCGCCATCAATGAATCTAACAGCTCTACAAGAGTCCGTATGAGCACTTATGTCAAGCAACCTAATCGTTTGGTGAAAAGAAAAGAATAGTTTCAAGTTTGGTGATTAAGTGAATATTTGGGATAAACACATTGTCAACCCTCCGACTTGACCTTGATTCTTATTTCAATACTTCAACCTAATTTTTGTTAAGTGAGTCTTACATATAATAACATTCTAATCTGGCCCTCATTACAATACTATTGGAATTTTGTTTAGCATAGATAACAATGTGCATAAAATTGATAATTAACAAAACATTTATCAATAATGCATTAGTTAGTTAAACTGTTGCATAAGTCTTAATACGGGCTGCAGTTTACTGTCAAGATTTCGCTAATGTGAACTTTAACTCTTACAAAATAATGAGATAATTTGAACTGCCTGATAAACACCTTGTCTTTAGCAAAAATTTCAGATGGCAAACGGGTGTCAATGACAAAAATTAAAAGCAGAAGGACTAAAATAAGAAATGGGATAATAACTTTACCTCTGGGGTGACGAAGACGAATCGGAAGAGTAACGGTATCTGAAAATAAATTGAAATATGAATGAAGTGATGAGAAAGGAAAAGAAGAAAGCAAAAACAACAAGAATGGAAGGGAAAGAAACAGAAACGTAACAATTGAAGGTGACCAGTGATAAGAGCAGCAGACACAAGGTGCTGTGATGGATGGAAATCCATTCCAAATGGCACTTTCCCCAAATCTATTTCCATTGATGATAGGTACGAGATTACACAGTTCACAGAAACCCAATGAAGACTGGTTCCTGTTGATACAAATGAACCGAAGAACAAGAAATAAGAAAATCACTCACGCATTGAATGGAATCTCACATTCTACCATCCTCATTCCTTATTTTTTTCTTCCAATAGGCATAGTTTCAAACAGTTCAACTACAACACTCTTAACTCAAATACAACAATTTAAATTGATAACATAGCACCCCTTCCAGAATTTACCCGCAGATTCACGACAGTTTCTCAGAACTCTAAACTTTCAACGAAAAATCAGGTGGGACAAAAACCCAGAAGAAGAAAACGTAAAATTCCAGCTTCTCTCCCGCACTAAACCAAACAGCTGGAGGCTCAATAAAGTCGCCGGAATCAAACAAAGACTAGAACTTTACGCTAGCAGGCAAGTGGGTCTGAAAACAGAACTGGAATTTGAGGATAAGAACAGTAAAACTTTAAACCCGCTACTTTGTTGAAACAGCCGAGAGTGGACTTCTGCAGCTTTAAGACGAAAACAAGTGCAGGGGTCGTGAGATGATTTCAGCGGACTACAACTTAAAACCCTGGCGTTGGCGTTTTTAAGGGTTTTGCGATTTTATTGCTCATTTTCATTCTCTTTGCTTTTAATTTTGTATTATAAACAAGATGGCTATTTTTTGTTATTCTGGCCCAGAGGCCTTTTCTCAACCGAACCGACAGAACTGAAGGGGAAAAAGGGTGGTAGTTATATGTCGTTTTTGGTTTAACCCATCATTTTTAAAAGTTAATTTCAACCCCACAAACTATAACACCATTGCTTTTCTTTATAATTATAATTTGCAATGGAAGTGGAAGATTGTGCAAATGACAATTGGCATATCCTAGGATGCCAAAGTACTTATCCATGTGATGCACGCGCAGAAGAAGATTAATCTTGATATAAATCGGCAGCCTTTAAACAAATTAGATACGCAAGGTTTTTTGATATTTTTCTAGACCTCAAGAATCGCAATTGTCCAAGCAACCTAGACCAAGTAGTAAACCAAAGAAATTGAACCAAAACAATACGCCACAATTGAGATTAATTGATAAGTAGAGTTAGAATTCGTGGAACAACAAGAACTTGAAGAAATTCCTCACAAAACTCTCAAATTATCAAAAGTGTAACCCTAAAATTAATGGCAAGGCAACTATTTATACTTGCCAAAATAACTTGAAAGTGGGTCAACATCCTGGGCCTAAATAGGTAAAATAATACTGTCTAAATCGTCTATAAAGAAAACAGTAAGAAAACAACCCAAGGCAAAAGAGCCAGGCGATGCGTCTGGCCTGCTGGGCACTGGCGTACGTGCCTCTCGTGCGCACCTGTCAAGGGATGTTTGGGCCTAGAACTTGGCTCAAACTGACAAACTGAAGCTGCGAGCGAGAATCTTGATTTTTCCGGAGTCCATCATCAACTACGTGAGCCACGAATGAATTTAACGCAGTCTTGAATCTTTTAAGCCCAGTCCGACTTGCAGGGCTAGGAGGTAGCATCAAGTAGCGTCGTATTGATCTCGGTGTCTATTGATATATTCGTCATGTGCAACCTTGCTCACATCAGCCCCTCCTTCGTCAGAAAGATTCGTCCTCTAATCTGCATCCATATCAAACGGAGACAAGTCAGCAACATTAAAAGTAGCGGACACATTGTACTCATCGGGCAAGTCAATTTTATAGGCGTTATTGTTGATCCTTTCCAAGACTTGAAAAGGACCATCTCCTCGTGGATCAAGCTTGGACCGCCTATGGTTAGGAAACCTCTCCTTGCAAAGATGAAGCCAAACCCGATTGTCGGGTTCGAAGATCACCTCCTTGTGTCCTCTGTTGGCTTGGCGTGCATAAACCTCATTCTTGCGCTCCATATGTTGCTTAGCCTTCTCATGCAACTCTTGAACCAACTCAGCTTTCCTCTCTCCATCTAGGCTAGTTAACTCAGACAAAGGTAAAGGCACCATATCCAATACAGTTAAAGGGTTAAAGCATAAACAATTTGAAAAGGAGAATAACCGGTAGTAGAATGCACATTACGATTATAAGCGAACTCAACAAACGGCAAGCAATCAAACCACGTTTTCAAATTTTTTCCTATCATAGCACGCAACAAACTCCCTAACGTTCTATTCATAACTTCCGTTTGCCCATCGGTTTGTGGGTGACAAGTAGTAGAAAACAACAATTTCGTTCCTAATTTTCCCTTCAAAATACGTCAAAAATGGCCCAAAAACTTGGTGTCCCTATTCGAAACTATTGACCTAGGAATACCATGCAATCTCAAAACATCTTTAAAGAACAAATCAGCAACATGCACAGCATCATCAGTTTTTTTGCAAGCAATAAAGTGAGTCATCTTACTAGATCTGTCCATAACAACAAAAATGCTATCGACACCCCTTTTTGTCTTCGACAACCCTACAACAAAGTCCATAGAAATGTCCATCCAAGCGTGACTAGGTACAGGTAAGGGCGTGTATAGGCCGTGAGGTTTAGTTGTTGATTTAGCTTGGTTACTGTGGGAAAATTAGTTCCTAACTTCTAGGGATTTGAATATGGGAAAAATCAAATCTTAATCTCTAGTGATTTATTCTGCTATTGTATAGGGATTGTATTTTGTATAGGATTTTATTTCCATCTGCATATACTAGGATCATACTTGTATAAATAGAGTTGTAGTAGTCTTGCAAATCAATTCAATACAACAAGAATTATTGAGTTCCTTTTTCCACATGGTATCAGAGCTTGGTTCTCCAAAAAAAACTAGCCTTTTTTTTCCTGTTTGAGGAAGCCCTAGGATAGGGCTACCTCACATTAACCACCATCTTAGAGTGGTTTGTTACTGTCACCGTTGGCATCAATAGGAGCGCCACCAGGAGTCGACCGGTTTCCCAAAGTCCGGTCACCGGAAAGTGAACGCGTGTTCCTCACGCGCCTCCCGTAGCTCTCTGCTGTTGGTACACGCACCGGCGCGTGAGCTTCACCCCACCAGCGTTTCGTCTTCCGTCTTTTTTCCCTGGTCTCGCCACTTCATTTCCGGCCTTGTCTTGCTGGAAAGCCTTCTGTTCAACAATTACTAGTTTGTTACAAAGTTACTGATTTGTGAGGATCGCATTTGTGGTATTTTTTCTTGTGACTACAGCATTGTCTTCACCTCTTATATTTCTGCCATAAGTGATTTTTGGGTGTGATCTCTTCTATTGTATTGAGTTTGCCCTAGTTGCTTAAACTATGTTGGAAACATCTCCTAAAACTGAAGTGACTATAGTTGATAATACCAATCACACTGTAACAGGTGATTTGCCACAGATCCAAGCAGCCTATAGATTGAATGGTAAAAATTATTTAAAGTGGTCTCAGTTGGTTCGTACTTTTTTGAAAGGAAAGGGAAAATTGTCCCATTTGTTAGGTACGGGTCCAAAAGAGGGTGATCCAAAATTTGATGCATGGGATATAGATGATTCTATGGTAATGTCTTGGCTTTGGAATTCAATGTTACCTGAAATTAGTGATACTTGTATGTTTTTGGGGAAAGCTAAAGAAATCTAGGATGCTATTAAACAAGCCTATTCAAAGGTTCATGATTCTGCTCAGATTTATGAGATTAAAACTAAAATCTCTAATACCAAACAAGGCAATCGTTCTGTTACAGATTATTCTAATTTTTTTAAAAGTTTATGGCAGGAGGTGGATCATTACCAGTGTATTCAGATGAAGTGCAGTGAAGATGTTTCTATCCTTAAACGGTTTGCTGAAAGAGACAGAATTTATGATTTCTTAGCTAGCTTAAATTTGGAATTTGATGCAGTACGGGTGCAAATCCTTTGAAAAGAAGAATTGCCTTCATTGAATGAGGCCATTGCGATTGTCCTAACTGAAGAGGGTAGGAGAGGGGTTATAGTTGACACACCAGCTATAGATAGCTCCGCGCTAGTTTCTAAGAGCAATAAAGAGCCGAACATCAGTGTTGAACAACTCAATGCTTCCAAAAGTGTCAACCAAGGCACCCGGTGGTGTACTTTTTGCAAAAAATCTAGACACAATAGAGAAAAGTGTTGGAAGCTTCATGGAAAGCCCACAAATATGAAGAGCGGACAATCGAAAGAGCAAAGATAAGAACATGTCGTCATGAATGTGGAGAGTGCTAGTTCTCATGGTGCCAGCTTCAATACTGAGGACATTGAGAAACTTAGGGGCTTATTGGGTCTTAGCGACACCAAAGTGCCCCATAAGTCCTCCACCGTGGGCTTCAAGCACAAATAATTCATGCAATGAACAATTAGGCACGCATAAACAATTCTGGCTATATAAATAACCATCATGCCTAAAGTATTTCTCAAAAGCACCATGTTCACAAGTGGCATAGACACTAGCAAAGTTCACATCATTGGCATACAATTCTTTAAGATACTCAAACCCTAAAAGTTTTGAAGTAAGAGTTGAGATTAAGGAATACCTGTGCGATAAAGCATCGGCGACTACATTCTCCTTACCTTGCTTGTAGTGCAGCACGTATGGAAAGATTTCCAAGAACCCCACCCAAGTTGCATGTCGCTTGCTCAATTTACTTTGTCCTTTCAGGTACTTAAGAGTCCATGATCGGTTTTGATGACAAATTTCTTTGGTTGCAAATAATGCTGCCAAATTTTCAAAGCTCGCACCACTGCATAAAGTTCTTTGTCATACGTTGGATAATTGAGTTGCGCTTCACTCAATTTCTCGCTGAAGTATGCAATAGACTTGTTTTCCTGCATTAAGACAACACCTATACCGATCCCGAAGGCATCACATTCTACTTCAAAATCTTTATCAAAATTAGGAAAACACAACACAGGTGCGGCACATAGCCTCTGTTTCAACAAGTTAAATGCATGCTCTTGATCTTTTTCCCAATTAAATCCCTTCTCCTTTTTGACAACTTCGGTCAAAGGAGCAGCAATGGTGGAGAAGTCTTTCACAAACCGCCGGTAAAAACTAACTAAGCCATGAAAGCTCCTCATATCCGAAACACTCTTTGGTGTTGGCCAATCTCGAATGGCCTTCACCTTCTCCTCATCTACCTCAATCCCCTTCGAGCCTGTTGGATCCCGAATCTGGAAATCCGAAACCCAACTACTTAAACCGAAACCCTCATACTTATACCTGATTATAAACTCAATTAAAAACCTTAGACGAAATCTTGAACGATTCATCTTAGTTTCCGCGAATAAAAAATGATTCAGTTTAGGGCCCAAACTTTAAAATCCAATTCCTAAGCTGGAAACCTTAAGACGTTCCAAATCCGGTATAATA
>JAOSBM010000008.1:21498673-21513141 GCA_027568955.1 Erythroxylum tenue
AGCACAAGGACTAAGACTTTCACGCACGTGCCCCTTTGCAAGCAATTCATCTACTTGTTGTTGAAGCTCCTTCATTTTCTCTGGATTACTCCTATAGGCTGGCTTATTTGGAATTTTTGCTCCTGGGATAAAGTCGATTTGATGCTCTATACCTTGCAAAGGAGGCAGCCCTTTCGGCATCTCCTTTGGGAAAATATCCTCATATTCCTACAAAAGAGACTTTAAAACACCGGGTAAAGATTCATCATTAGGGTTAGTATCTGAAAGAAAACAATCCCTATGTCTAATCACAATCAACGCTCTCTTCGCTCCATATGCTCTCTTTAAGTCCTTTTCACACGCATACAAGCTCGCCTTCTTTTTCTCAGTTCTCTCTTGTTTTCCCCCTTTACACTTTTCTCTCCTGCACATCTCTCATTCTTTTGTTCACTTGTGTTTTCTCTCTCTGATGAGCCATTATCTCCTTTTTTGTAGGCTTCTTGTCCCTCTTTATTTTTTCTCCTCACTACCCGAACCCAATCTTCCTTTCAAGGCTTGAATTTGGTCTAAGTAAATTTCTTGTGGAGTCATTGGTTCAAGAATAAAATTCCGCCCCTTGAAGTACTTGTTGGTGTATTTGTCATGGTTAGCTCGACGATCAAATTGCCACGATCTTCCAAGTAGAACGTGACCAGCTTGCATAGGTACTATATCACAAAGAACCTCGTCCTCATACCGTCCAATGAAGAAAGATAGTAGCACTTGTTTGGTCAAGCTAACTTCCCCACTTTCATTGGACCACTGCAAATGATACGGTTCCGGATGCTTTAGAACCGTTAGCCCCAATTTTTTAACCATATCCAAATTAGCAACATTGGTGCAACCCCCTCCATCAATGATCAAGCTACAAACTTTGCCACCAACCAAACATCGCGTATGGAATAAGTTCTCTCGTTGGTCTAACATGTCAGTCCAAGGCTAAGCACTAAGCACCACCACGAGAGTTTCGCCTTTAACAGCCCGTTCCACACAAGCTTCATCTTCCTCTCCCTCCAAAAGGTCATCCTCAAAACATTCCTCGTCATCTTCGGATTCAATCAACCTATCATATCTCAAAACCATGGCTCTCTTATTCGGACATTACGAGGCAATGTGCCCAGTTCCAAAACATCGAAAGCATTTAATTGAAGAATGTTTGCTAGAAGAAGCTTGAGTGTTAGGGGTATTAGATGTACATTTAGTTTTTGAAAGAGGTTGGTTTGGTCTCTTGGATTCCAGCCCCTTTCCTTTCGAATTCTCCTCCTTTCGTGGCCAATTTGAGTTCCAATTCGAAGTAGAACTCGTCCCACTCTTTGCTGTCCCACGAGACTTAAGTTGCCTTTCAACCTTCATTGCCATGTTCACCATCTCCTCGAGGTCAGTGTAGTTGTGCAAATTAACTACATTGGCTATTTCTCTGTTCAAATCACTCAAAAATCAAGCCATTGTGGCCTCGGGGTCCTCCTCATAATTAGCCCTTATCATTATGATCTCCATCTCCTTATGATACTCCTCCACAGTCCGATTCCCTAGTGTTAGGCGTTGAATCCTTTGACGCATCTCTCGGTCATAATAAGATGGAACATACTGCTTCCTCATGATCGCTTTCATTTTAGCCCATGTACTCACGGGTTCCTCCCTATTTCTTCTCCTAAAAATCACCAATTGACCCCACCAAATTAGTGCATAATCGGAAAATTCAACAGCTGCGAGTTTTACCTTCTTTTTCCTCTGAAAAGTTGTGGCATTCAAAAATCATATCCACCTTTCGTTCCCATTCAAGGTAGAGCTCCGGATCATTCTTTCCTTTGAATGGTGGAATTTGTATCTTAATAAACCTAATGTCACTGTCTCGTCTATCCCCAAAATTAGCTCGTTGATCTCGTCCCCGTGGTCTCACATAATCCCCATTGTCATTAGATCCATAGTCTTCTAACACAATCGGAGCATGTTGGTTTCTAGGACTGGTGCATCCCATTCGTGGCTCCTCGCGTATGCCACGCTTCAAGTCAGCAATCTCTTGGGCTTGCCTCTCCATTTCGCCTCTAATTCCAGCAAGAGCAATGTTTAGGCTCTCAGTCAGCTGCTGGATCACCTCCAAGGTGGCTGCTTGCGCTCTGCCCGATTGTCGGCCTCTTACGCTATCGTTAGACATTCCTCTAATGAAAATTGTTCCTGCAAAGAAAAAGTCAGTAGCAAAATAACCTCACAAAACAGTCCCTCACGTGTTTCACTCGAATTGCGAATACTCCGTTCGTGTGTCTTGACCACTCTAATGATCTCAACCTCTTGCCTTTTTTCCTCTCAAATCCTCAACGTTAAAGTTGTGCTTCGGAAAACCTAACTCCTTCCAATCAAGAAATCCAACAATGGCGCCAAGTTTTGGAACTCTTTTCAAATTAAGGTCACGCAAGATAAGTTGAAAATCTCACCCAAATCAATTGCCAATCCTTCACGTAGACTTTCCAAAATAGCGTATTTCTTGAACTCAATAGTAACACTTTCAGTTCTGCCAAAAAAAAAAATCATTTTTTCAGGCCTTTTTTAACTCTTTTTTTAAAGGATTTTTTTTCATTTTTTTCAGGCCCTTTTTTTGAACTTTTTTCTCCGAACTCTTTTTTTTTCAGATTTTTTTATTTTTAAAATATAACCCGAAAGTTTCAACAAAATAAACAAGAAGAATAATTGAAAACCCTAGGCTGAAAGTTAATTCACACCTGAATTGATGAACCGATGATAATTGAATGGTGATGGGCGGCGGTTTCTTGAATTCCGATGGAGTTAAATAGTAATTCTCGTCCACACCAATGCGTTCTAATACTAAAGATGATGCATGCGTAGAAAAAGATTAATCTTGATATGAATCGGCAGCCTTTAAACAAACTAGCTACGCAAAGTTTTTCAATACTTTTCTAGACCTCAAGGATTGCAATTGTCTAAGCAACCAAGACCAAGTAGTAAACCAAGAAAATTGAACCAAAACAATACGTCACAATTGAGGTTAATTGATAAGTAGAGTTAGGGTTCGTGGAACACCAAGAACTTGAAGAAATTCCTCGCAAAGCTCTCAAATTATCAAAAGTGTAACCCTAAAATTAATGTCAAGTCAACTATTTATACTTGCCAAAATAACTTGAAAGTGGGCCAACATCCTGGGCCTAAATAGATAAAATAAAACTGTCTAAATCGTCTATAAAAAAATAGTAGGAAACAACCCAAGGCAAAAGAGGCCAGGCGGTGCGCCTGGCTTGGCGCACTTGGCATCTGGCCCGCTGGGCGCTGGTGTACGCGCCTATCGTGCGCACTGTCAAGGGCAGTTTGGGCCTATAACTTAGCTCAAACTGACAAACTGAAGCTGTGAGCAAAAATCTTGACTCATCCGAAATCCATCATCAACCACGCGAGCCACAAATGAATTTAATGCGGCCTTGAATCTTTTAAACTCACTCCGACTTGCGGGGCTAGGAGGTAGCATCAAGTTTCGATTAGCGTCATGTTGATCTCAGTGTCTATTGATATATTCGTCATGTGCAGCCTTGCTCACATCACCATGTGACCCACTACGATTGGGTTTGGGTACTATTTGTAATTTTGTGCAGCAGAACATGTGGACAACGTAGCTGTGGATTTGTGCATGGAGACAGAACACAACCAACATGTCATGTTGTCTTGTCTTAAACCTTCAAAAATTTACTCTTCTCTGTAAAATTATCAATCTTGATGGCTATACTTCCCGGAAGCCTTAATTACTATGTTAATTGAAGGTATTCGCATAAAAGGCTTAGATTTACATTATAATATTGGTAGTCAATAATGTTTCAACCTGCTAATTAAGGTAAGAGAATTATTAATTAAGGTAGGCCGAGATAAAAGATCACAACTTTGATACGAAAATTTAGGTGGAGCCCGTTCACGGGGCAGCATATTCACGCCACTGGCTGACACAAATGATCAGCGAAGAGACTTTGTGATTGGGCCGGGCGGACTTTTGGTGAAGAGAAACAACAACAGAACAAGGCAAAGAGCGATTCAAGATGGTTTTCTCTCATGACAATCTCAAAGGAGTGGTTTTGGCTTTGTTGTCAAGTGGTTTCATAGGGGCAAGCTTCATTATCAAGAAGAAAGGCCTTAGAAGAGCTGCTGCTACTTCTGGTGTTAGTGCTGGTGATTATTTTCTTTTTCAGCTTTTCATTCATATTTTGGTTGCTTCTGGGTTTAGTTTGGTTTCTCTGGAATGATTTTGTTTCTGATCCTGGAATTGTGTAGGCGTTGGTGGGTTCTCATATCTCTTGGAGCCTCTATGGTGGTTGGGCATGATCACAAGTAAGTTTCCCCAATTCCTATCTTTTTTTGGCAAATTTCGTTAAATGGTTTGTGATTCTTCTTCAATTATTCGAATTGTTGTTATGTGGTCTATAATAAGCTTTGTTATCTTATTCTAATTGTTACTTAACCTTCGTCTGATATGGACCTTAAACTTTGAGAGCTCGTATCTTCACTGTAATGCGATGTGTTGGAACTTAATTTCCCATTTACTTGTACGCGCAATACTGATTGCTTGTAGAATATATGTTGTTATGTGGTCTATAATATAGTGGTTGTTGGAGAGGTTGCAAACTTCATAGCATATGCCTTTGCCCCGGCAGTACTTGTCACCCCACTTGGTGCCTTGAGTATTATTGTCAGGTATATCTCTTCATATTTCTTTTGTAGCACATTTCCAGCCTCATCGGAATTATTGAACATCCTTTCTCCTTTGTATGGTCTGTAGTGCTGCATTGGCTCAATGTCTCTTGAATGAGAAATTACACAAACTAGGGATTTTAGGCTGCGTCATGTGCATTACTGGCTCCATAATAATTGTCATCCATGCGCCACAGGAGCGTCCTATCAATTCTGTACAGGAAATATGGAGCATGGCAACTCGACCAGGTTGAGTTTTATCCACCTCCCATCTATATGTTCTCTGTTTCTCTGTTATTTTGTAAGTTTGCTTTGTCAACAAACCATTTTTCTATCTGTTACAGCTTTTCTGCTTTACGTGGCCTCGGTGATTGTGTTAGTTTTCATCCTTGTCTTCCATTTCTCCCCAAGATGTGGAAGTTCAAATGTATTGATTTTCACCGGCATCTGTTCATTGATGGGTTCCCTTTCGGTAAGTTATTCAAGTACAGAAGTCATCCTCATCTTTTAGGATGAAAATACATCTTGCTTTAGTTTTACCAGCTCAGATTATGTGCAACCTGACCTTGAGTTTGATATCTCAGCAAAGAAGATGAACAAAAGAATGTAAGAAAAGGGGCACTGCACTCTGTGTTGGAATCAAGTTTCCCAAATTGTTTTTCTTTTGTCCATCCTATTTAATAAAAGAAGTAGAGGAGTTTTAAACATAAAGTTATTGCTTGAAACTTGTTGATTTACTGAAGTTTTGGGTTGATCGAATGGGTTCTTTCTATTGATTCAGTAGAGATGTCAGACTACTGGTTTTCTTTGGTTAGAGTAAAGTGGATAGAATTATCAGAGACGCATTGTTGCCAAACATCTTATGGATATTCAAGTACTGCAGCTTCCAGTTTTGATTTTGACTGGATTATCTCTGCTTCTAAACCACCTCTATATCATTTAGGGATAAGGCTGTGTACCATTGAACTGTCCCAAATCTTGTGTATCAGCAAGACTTTCACTAGATTGTTGTCGTTATATTTCTGCTTTTGTAGTGGAAAGGAAATTAGTTTTTCCTTTTTCACCAAATCCTACTGTTTTGGTTACATGTTGAATAACTCTGATATTTGCAGGTGATGAGTGTAAAAGCTCTTGGAACTGCACTGAAATTGACATTTGAGGGGAACAATCAATTACTTTACCCAGAGACGTGGTTTTTCATGATTGTTGTTGTTTCATGTGTCATCATGCAAATGAATTATCTCAACAAGGTTAGTTGGTGCCTACTGCTTGTTTGTTTTGATGATCACTGAATGTGACTAGTGAGGTTTCTAGATTCCAAAAGGATAGAAAAGGCGGTGAATTAAGAAAAGGGCACTGCAAACAGAACTGTCTTATGCAAGTCAATATTTACTTTTCTTTTCCATTCTTTGCAAGTATTCTATGTTTGACGATATCATAACTACACTGTCTGTGTTCACTATCAAAATGTTAAGAAGAATATCTTTTCAACATCACGCCTAGCTGAAAATACTAGTATCTTTTAGTTTTTAGTAAGGAATGCTGTTGACAAAGCTTAATGGAAGAGAGTTGCTTGAGCACACAAACTTGAAGCTCAATAATTGCGAATATTTTTCTTTTAACTTAACTAGATCTAATGCCAGTTGAAAGCTATACTAGTGAAAACTCTTTTTGTTTTTAATCTTTGCAGTGCATATATAAGATTTTAAGGTTGGTTAATATGTAGTTTGAGTATGATTAATTCCTGTTATAATTTCATTGTTTGACATCTTCTGTTTCGGATAAAACATGTAAATCCAATGTTTCAGGCACTTGATACGTTCAACACTGCAGTTGTATCTCCCATATACTATGTTATGTTCACGTCACTTACAATCCTTGCCAGTGTTGTCATGTTCAAGGTATCTTTACAGCTCTTATAGTGAGATGCACAATTATGTGTTCATTTTGTCCTGGTATTCACTTTGGTCGGAGTCAACAAGAAATAGAGTTTTGCTGGATGTGGAATAGCTCTTTAAGTTCACCAATATGCAATCGCACAATGGGTTTACAAGCTAAGCAAACACATTTTTAATGCCTCTTACATGTCAAGTGATTCAGAAATTGGCTTGTACTGCTGAGCTCATTTTCTTGAAGTTTGTTTTTATACATCTTAAGTGGATCTAACTGTTGGTTAAAAATGTCATTGCAGGATTGGGATGACCAAAATATTGGAAACATTGTATCTGAAATATGTGGATTTATTGTTGTTCTCTCTGGGACTATTCTACTGCACTCAACCAAAGACTTTGAAAGAAGTTCATCTTTTAGAGGTGTGTGTGTGCTCTTCATGCTGTCTTCACGTATTTTACACACAGTGGAATAAATAATGGAAAGATCAATTTGTTTTGGAACCTTTTTAAGTAACTGCAACTCACCTTTGCACCTTATATTCAGGTGGCTACGCACCCTTATCTCCGACGCTATCGACAAGACCCTAGTGGAAATGGGGAATATATGAAGCACGCCGAGGAAGCTGGACAACCTTCTGAGGAAGTTTGCTACCAGAAACAAGAAATGCACTAGATGAGAAAAACCTTTGTTCAATCATTTTCCCCTCCAGGGAAAATCCAAGGTCTGAATCATGGGACTTCCACCTGATCTTTTTGTTGGCAAACAGAAAATCTGTATGGCATAGATGTTACTTGATGCTTACTTGTGGTGCCTACCTGTATTGTGTACAAGATTTTGGTGGTGTAAAGGGTGTTTTTAGGCGTTTCCAAAAGGCAGATTAGAGGGAATGATGATGTTGGATAATTAAGAGGAGACCCTGAGTGCTCTGGAATTCATGTGCTGCAGCTTCAGCTTCTGCAGTCTGAGAGACTGTCAATTTCATTTGTATATGTGTGTATAGTTTCTTCTTTGCCCTTCTTTAATTCTTCATCTTCTTAATTATTATATATATAAGTCATTTACTAACAGTCTAATATAATTATGTAAATTAACTTTAATTGTTGCATCATTACTTCCAAAAAGAAAGAGCTAGACAATCTAAAGCTTAAATGAAATTGGTATACAGACTTTTCTTATTCCATGTTTCTTGAATATGAGCATGTACTTATAGTTTTTTCCTTTTATTAGAAAATGAACGTATTCATTATACAAGACTCTCTATTTTGCGGGGGTTTGAGGAGGGTTGTAATGTATACGACGTTCCTTTTTATGGGAGTTTGAGAAGGGTTGTAATGTATACGATATTACTTTTGTATATTTATAAAAAGGTTATTTTCCGGACTTAAATTTTAGAATATAAATAATTTTTGTTAAAAGAGATAAAATAATAGTTAAATATATTATATAAATCTTATTATGTGGAGGAGAAATAAAAATTTAAGATATAGTTTATTAATAAAAATAAAATACAAATTAACAAGCATTTGTAAATAAGAATAGAATTATTTTTACTTTATTTAATTAGTAAAATGTTTTTCCTTACATAGAGCGAAGATGAAAATTAAAACCAAAATTTAATAGTTGCCAATTTTTTTCTCCTCAGGACAAACCTCACCTCGTGCACGAGAAGGAATCAAGGTTAACAGAAATGGAAGCGAAGATCGCAGCTTTCTTTGGGTCAATCACCAACTTCTTCACCGGAGCTGACCAGATCCCGTGGTGCGACCGTGACATCGTTGCTGTGAGTTCTTTTTTGCTCATTGGGTTTTGGGTTTTCTTTGTCTTGATGTCAATCTCGTGTTTTTATGTCTCTTCGCCGCATTCTGTTGTCAAGTTTCCAACTTTAGGGACAAAATTGGAGTTGGGTTCTGCAGATCGAAACCCATTCTACAGGTTGCGGGAAGAGGATTGTTTGGGTTGAGAACTTGGGTAATCATTTTATAAGAAATGTGAAAGTGGATGTTGGGTGGTAATTAAACTACAGCCGCTGTGTGATTGACGAGAAGATTCTTTCGGGGTTTTGATGTTTGTTGTAATATGTAATTATGTCAAAGTTTCCTTTAGATTGTTTTTAGGTTTTGTTAACCGTTTCTGGGTTTTGAATTAGATGATCATGGTTAGAGTATGTTGAGAGAAATACATCTGTCGCGGGATGTTAAGAAACGGATAGGGGTTGACCTGATTATATTTTCTTCACGATATTCAATGCTTTGTTTACATTTTGTATGTTCTTGTTGGTGATCTAGTTATGGTTTCAGCATCCTGCTTTTGTGCTTGTGCAAAGAGAATTATTGTGGGATTCAAAGAGCACAAAGTGCTTCTATTTGTTGTGAATTCTTTATCCTTACTAATTCCCAATCTTATGTGATCAATGATGAACTGATGGGCTTGTGTTTTTTCATCGATGACATTTCTCCTGCTTCAAAATATATGAAACGCTATCCTTTATATATGAATAAGAGCAAGAGTGGATATGAGAAATATGAAGAAAAATGGTCATATTACTTAAATTTATTATGAAACTTTTACCATTAAAATGTATTGATTACAAGAATTAAGATTTATTTTCGAGGATTGTGTTATCAGATTGCTATTGGATTTTTCTTTCTTCCTCATTTTTTATCACAGAATTAGGTTCTGAGATCCTTACTGAAAACCTAAAGATTGTCTTTTATTCCTTTTCTTTCCATTTCTTTCTTCACTTCCTTTCTTCTTTTTTTCTTGAGGTCTAAGGGCTCTTTTTGGCCAATGTGTTTTAGAAGTAAGTAACTGCTCTTTGGATATTAATGGTTGTTTCTAATTGCTGCTTAGTTATTGCGCAGCAAGTGATTATCTCATGCTGGTCTCATGATGCATAGTCACTTCGTTTTGATACACACGATTTGCATTAAAGCCATAAAAAATGTATGTTCAGGGCTGTGAGAGGGAGGTTATTGAAGCTGAAAATGGTTCCTCTGAAGAGCTTAAGAATGAGTGTATCATGCGACTGTCATGGTCTCTTGTCCATTCTAGACAACCAGAAGATGTACAGCGAGGCATAGCTATGCTTGAATGTAAGGAAAAAGATGCAAAACTTTTCTTTCTCCATATTTCTTTCTCTAGGTCTTCGTTTAGTTGTTTAATATCGATGGGGTCTATGTAATTGAACATTACATGTTTTAATGTTTTGTGGTTTACTGCTAGGTGGTGCTCTATCTTACGGTTCTGTTTACAGGCTGTTGTCATTGCACCTCACCTAAATGTTTTTAACTTTTTTTAATAATTGTAGCTTCACTGGGCAATGTTACCAGCCCATTAAAATTGCGGGAGAAGCTTTATCTTCTAGCTGTTGGCTATTATAGAAGTGGGGACTATTCCAGGAGCAGGGAGGTAGTTGAAGAATGCTTGAAGGTATAGTGTTCGGCATTGTTTAGGCTCCAGCTTTGAAAAACATTTTTGGTAGTCATTTCTTTCTCTGTTTTATAGCCATCTGCTATTGAGTTTGGCAAAAGTACACACTAATTTCATGTTACGTATGCGTTGTTGCATTGTTTTGGACATTTCTTGTGTTCAATGCATTTTGTAGAAGATAATGTTGAAGTATATTATTCCATCTCTTTCCTTAAAGAACTTGATGATTACTTGTAAGGGGTTTAGACATTATTACATTTCTTTTTTACTATGTTTGATCATATCATTGTGATGCCACGGTCTTTGTAGATTGAACCTGAATGGAGACAGGCACAGTCCCTTAAGAAAGCAATTGAAGACCAGATTAAAAAAGGTATGAATGGATAATGGGGAAGATTTCCGCAACAGATGATAGGTCCTCATATTGTTAATCTGAACCAAATTTTGTAGGGTTACTAAGGTTTGACCACCAATTTTATCTTCTATATAGATGGTGTAATTGGCATAGGAATCGCTGCTACTGCTGTTGGATTGGTTGCTGGTGGGATTGCTGCGGCTTTGGCACGCAGGAATTGACTCAACTTGTAGCTTTTACCAATATCTACAAGATATCTAGTACAAGACATGCTTAACACTGAAACTTGTAAAAAAAAAAAAAAAACGATGCTGCAACACATGTTTGTTTAATTATATCTCTTGTCATCAATGAGTCTCTTCATATTGAACTATATCCCTTTTTATTGTGGAAACTGAGTTACGACAATCACAAGAACTGTGTCAGAGATTGAAATGCACCTATTTATCTATCAGGACATAAAGAGTTGGAAAAACATTTATGCATAGTTAACAATAAAGTGTAAGGAATTTAGGTAATAATCTCCAACACAAGTCCTTAAACCAGTGTTGGACTTGCAAATGTTCAGAAGCAAGAACTTAACCAATGCAGACAGCTTCAAGTTTCACGTTCCCTAGTAAGGTAAGAAGGAATTTCTTATAGTCTCCTGTTGTGTCCTTAGCTACTGCAAGATCAAGAGGTACGCTGTTTCTCTTCAGGTAAAGGGCCCTGATATCATCCAGGTCCTTCTCTGCACGTGTGATGATCACACGACTTAGTCCATCTTCATCAGTACCATCTCTATTGATAGCATTGCGTAACACCTACTTCCATATAAAGAAAAAAAAAAGATTAAATTCTGAACGGAACTTGATGTTATGGTTTAGAAGAATACTGAACCTTTGCATAGTATCTTTTTGGATCTCTAATGCACCGGATCACAGTGCGCAAGGCCGCTGAATATTCATCTCCCGCTGCTTCACCTGAGAGACCCTGGAAAACTAAATTTTTTCAGCACATGAAATCATTTCTTGGCCTTTTCTCTGATATAGTGTAGTAGACAGCTAAACCAAAAGGTTTGTAGTTCTGCTTGAGCAGAATAAAAATTCATACCTTGGCAATGGATCTGCCGTACATGTCCTTGTAATAGTTGAAAGTTGCATTAAGCTGTGCTTTGCTCCTTGTAGTCAATATTCTAAGCAACTCTTCATGATTGTAAGATTTTCCATATATATCGTCCCGAAGGATACCAACTTCTGTATGTGCCAAATTTTCATAAACTTCTGGCCCATCATATCTATATGCACTGACAGCAGCAACCAGTAACTGCGTAGAGTAAACTGATGGATCAAATTCCTTCATCTTACAAAATGCAATTACAGCTCAGCTAAGTCAAAATAATATAAAGATACTTTTCTGATGGGACCATTGGTGTTAGAAGCCACATCTTCTTCGAGGGAATGCCTGTAAAGAAACCTGTAGGCACGCTTTACTGCCAAGAGATCTTCTGGGGATCTAACACAAGCAATCTCGACAATCACTTTGTAATCAGGTATTGCCTTCTTCAAAGCTTTATTAGCTAAGACAGCATCTCTTTCTGCAGGTTCCAAGGTCCAGTGACAAATTGCTTTCTGTTGAGAAAGTTACAGCATCTTAGCTTATGTATGCACTCGGAGAAAAGGAGAAGGTAGTAAGTAGATTCTTGAACTTAAACCTCAAAATCTCCTGAAAGCTCAGAGTTGAGTTGTTGGATGAGATCTTCCTGGTATATCTCCTCATAAGCCAGCCTGATAAGCTTCCTTTGAAAAGAATTTCGATGACCGAGTATTGATATTATGGTCTCCTCATCTGTTCCCCACCCTGTGACATTATTAAAAGGAGAAATTGGTTAAGAATGTATATCAACGAAAGGAAAGAATATATAGATCCAAACATTGATCGTTGAACTAATTTTGACAAATATAAGCATTTTATCGTTCCCCTTATAGCATGCAATCATAAAGATAAATTCTGTTGAAACATTGTCATAGAGTTGCATGATCCAACACTGTAAATATAGTCTCCAGGTCGAACAAGATGAAAAAGAAGACAGACCTAGGCAAGCCTTCTTGATAGCTTCGGCATCTTCAACTGGAGAAAATTCCTTGGGGGCAATAAGGGTAGCCATTTTTGTACTCTTAATTCTTACCTTTCTTCAAGGAGCCTATTAGACACAGTTCTTGGATACTATAATTTTACTTCTCCGTAATTTATACAAGAAACTTGTTCATCAGTTTCGATAATTAAGAGTGATTAATGGTCTTAACTGAAGCTTACTGCAACGTTCTTGCTTGTAAACGCCAATTCTCAAGACTGCTGTAATTATACAGAAAACATAATAAGCCAAGATCATATCATATGAGATGAGTGCCTTATCATATGTGGACCAAAATATCTGGATATTGGGCTGATGGCCAGCCAAAAAAAAAAGTTCATGACGTCTGAACAGCAGGTCGACCCATCTCGCCACGTTGCACATTCAAAAGTATACTAATCCAACTAGTTGTTTATCCTCACCGATCGCTTCCTCCTTCTCAGCCTCACAAGCAAGCCACCCCTCATCTTCAGAACTATTGTAAGCATGTACGGTGGATTCATCATTTTCTCTGGACTGCCACCACCATCAACCGCCAACACATCGAACTCATGCATCACAGAGGCTGCAATCGCCTTCATCTGAACATAGGCCATGTCCTTCCCCAGACACATCCTCGGCCCAGAGTGAAACACTGGGTATCGAAACTGATCAAACGGCTGAAACACTCCATCAGGAGTTAACCATCGCTCCGGCTTAAATTCCCTGCAGTCCTGGCCCCACACACCCTCCATTCTTCCCATTGCATAAGCAGAGTAATCAGCGAACCATCCCTTTTTAACGCGAGTCCCATCTGGCAGAACATCGTCGTTGAGAGTTAACCTTGTGTTCATTGCCACGGGTGGAAACAACCTCATCGACTCTGATAGAGCTGCATGTAAGTAGTGCAACTTCTTCAACTCATCGTAACTGAACTTCGTCGGGGTTTCTTGCGCCGATGATGTTCCGACGTGCTTTGAAGATGACAGTTCCTTGTGGATCATTGTTGCACAGCGTGGGTTGCCAGCTATCAACCAGAAAAACCAGGTCAACGCTGATGCTGTTGTGTCCTTGCCTGCAAGTACAAAACTAACGATAATATCTCTCAAGAACAGTCTCTCGTTTTCATTGGCTTCAAACTCCATGTTAGAAGTTAACAGCATGAATCTTGATAACAAATCTTGGTTCTTTCCCTGATTTTCATCATGCCCTTCTAGCTTTTTTTCTTGTTTTGCTTTTATAACCTCCAGGGAAAACCTGTTAACGATGCTAATATCTTCTTTGAACTTCTTCTCTGATCCCAAGTTCAAGTACCTCTTGATCTTCCATATTACAGGAAGAGGAGATATGAATCTCGAGAGGCAGTTCTCAACAGCATCATCAAAAGCTTTGACAAAGGGCACATCTGAAGTGGTTGAAGGGTCAACTCCAAATGCAACCTTGCATATGCTAGTGAAAGTGAACTCCTGTAAAACTTGTTGAAGATCAAAGACTGAGTTTTGATCACATTTTCCGGCCAAGTACGGCATCAGGCTGCTGGATATCTCAGATTCGACAACCTCTGATATGAATTTCTTAAGAGATTTTGTGCTGAACTCGTGGCTAGCAATCTTGCGTTGGGTGGTCCAGAGATGACCATCCACGCCGAAAATTCCATGACCAAGGAGTTCATACAGGTCCTGATAGCGAGACCCTTTTACATAGTTGGCGAAGTTGGAGACAAGAAGATGCTCCACGTTGATGGGATTTGCAGTGGCAATACCATGAGAAAGGTTAAGAAACGCGTTGACTTGGAGAGTCAAAGATGGGGTTTTGGAGAGCATCTCAGTCACCCAATCGTGGAAGCGACGGTGGTTGCGGAGGAGAGCGATGACGTTTCCGATTATGGGATATGAATCCGGACATGGGTTTTTGGTTGGTTGTTTAGAACTAGAGATGAAGAAAAGAAAGATGAGGACTGAGACGAAGGAGAGAGATAAGGTGAGGTTGGTAAGATCC
>JAOSBM010000008.1:21583372-21595141 GCA_027568955.1 Erythroxylum tenue
CCGATTATCCATACACAATACCCAAATCAATTAAAATAGGATAACACAATCAATTCCTAATGAGAGAAAGAAACAACTAAATAATTAAAATAATACTTAACCCGAGTCGTAGGTGTCGATTTTACCTCCGAACCGATGTCGGGACGTCTAGCTCTTCATGGGTATTCTCCGAAAAATTGCTTCAGCCCTATCCAAAGTCCCTACTCAAATACCCCTTGATTTTTCACTATTACTGTAGCTTAAGTCCTTCTACTCTTACGCTTCACTTCACTGCTTCTGTTTCTCCAAAGCCGCACCAGCCTAAGCCTCAAGCTCCAGCAGCTAAGCTGTCTCTGTTGTTGATTTATTTCTCCAGTGTGTTCATTGATTTATTTATTCTCTTGTGCGCTACCCACACTTGTCGCATCTGCTGTTGCTTGTTGCGTCTGTGCCCTTGTGCAACTCCTCCCTGTTGCTTTTAGCTGCGTCACATACGTAGCTGTTGCGATGATTTCCTTGTGTTGTGTGCCTCCCCTGTAGCTGCTTGTATTGCGTGATTTTATTCCTGTCTTGTGCGACGTCGTCCCTCTTGTGATATGTCCACTGTGCTTTTAATTTGCGTCAGTTATGTCTCTGTTGCATCTTCATCCACGTCCCTTGTCTGCTCACGCCCCTTATATCGCCTCTGCGTGAAGCTCTTAATTAATTTTGTTGGTCTGTTTTTTCCCATCTCCGTTACTGTTGTGTAACTTCCCCATTAAAAGGCCACTCCACTTCTATTGTTGTTTTATTGCTACCCCTCTCTATCGCCACTGTTGCATTTTTCCTTGTAGCGTCGACGTTCTTCTTCCTACCATGGATGATTGGACCATTTTAATGTGCCACTACTGATGCCCTCTTTTAAGCCTTGTGTCCGTCGTTTTTGGAGCTGCTGGCCACTGCGATTTTAATTTAATTTGCTCTCTCAGAAAACCCTCCCTTTTTTATTATTTTTTCTTCATCTTCCATAAAAGCAAGTAGATATTAATCTTCAGAAAATGATCCAAATTTTGTGGTTTCGACTCACTTTAATTTCTTTTCTTCCAAATTGCATCTAAAATCAAATATGAATTAAAGTGAGTATCTTAAGCATTTTTGTGTCAATAATTGCTAAGTCTAAATGATTAAAAATATCAATAATTAGGCACATATCACTTCTTATTTTCTTTATTGGTAATTTTACTTTTCCTAGTCCAGTTTGTCCACTTCACCTTACTGATGTTTAAGTTGTTCCCTAAGGTTATGTTTGGTTGGGGGTTTTATAATGAAATATAATAGAATGTAATATTATTCCATCATTTAGGATGAGATTTTATGATGGAATGGAATGGGATGGATTGAAAGAGGAAGGTTTCATATTACATTCCATTCCATCCTAAACAATAAAAATGAAAAACCTTTAATTTGGGGGGTTTAGGATGGAACGTAAAATTATAAACAACTTTACACTATATTACATTATAAACCCTTCATCCAAACAACATTTCACCATATTACATTATGAAGCCTTCTATCCCTCCTAAACAACAATTTTTTAATATTACATTCATTTACATTCCATTCCATTATAAATCATTCTATTCCATTCCATTTCATTAAAAACTTTACGTCTAATCAAACATAGCCTAACTGACTACTAACATGATCTCTATTGCCAAATTTGTCAAAGATAATTGTATATTGCAAAGGATCCTCACAACAACATACTACTCCTTGCTAGTTTCATCCATAACAATTTCTATCCTATGAAGATTCCTTTAAACTTTAAAAATCATGTTGCTCTAATTGTCACTCGTGCTCTGCTCATCCTCTGGCATCAACATCTTGGTCATCCTTATTCAGTAACACTTTGTCTCATATTTTTTTCTACAAAATCCAATGTAAAATTATTGAATCTCTTTTCTTAAAAGGAAATGTACTAGAATTCCATTTCCAATATTTTCTTATGTCTTCATTAGTCCTTTATAACTTATTCACTGTTGTATATGGATATTTTGCTTAATTCATAAATCTCAGGCTCTTTCTCACTTTTAGACTTTCAAAACAACAGTTGAAAATGTTTTTTCTATCACCATTAAAAGTTTTTAATGCAATGGAGCTTTTAAACTTATTAAAAGTACTTTTGTTCAGTTTCTTAATTTGCATGGCATTACATTATTGTATATATTTTCCTTATAATCCTTATCAAAATAGCCTTACTGAGCAAAAAATTTATCACATGACTAATACTGGCCTTACCCTCCTTATACATACCTCTCTTCCCAAATCCTTTTAGTATGACACATTTTTTACTGTTGCTTACCTTAACAATTTGTTAGCTACTTTTATTCTTCACTATAAGTCCCCTCATGAGTTACTCTTTCTCACCAAAATAAATTTATCTCTTCTTCATGTTTTTGGTTATGCCTATCTTCCATTTTTAGGTTCCTCTCATTTTGAAAAACTTACACCAGAATGTGTATGATTGTCTTTCTTGGATATTCCTCTACTTCTAAAGGTTGTTACTATTTTGATCCTTACACTTCTAAACTCTGTATCTCTCATCATGTGTGCTTCCTTGATCACAAATTTCCTTACTCCACCTCACCTTCTACTTCTTCCTTACCCTCTTCTTCTTCTATAATCACCTTACCTCTATTGTGTAACTCTTTTTCTTCACCTTCTCTATCCTAACCCTTCTCCTTAAATCCTAACTCTTCCTTATCGTTCTCCCATTTGCATCTTATGATCACTTGCACATATGATCATACTTGTATTCCTCGTATCTTCTCTAACTTCGTCACTTATTCTACCATCTCCTGTATTTCTCACACTTCTAATTCCACTTTCTTTACCAAAGCCAACAAATTTCTTCACTAATGCCAAGGCATGCTTAATGAGTTCAATAATCTTCATTACAAGCATACTTGGACTCTAATTCCTCCACCCTTAAATGTTAACATTGTAGGATGTAAATGGGTATTTTATGCACAATTACAATTACAGCTGCAACTAAACCGATGAGATTACAATTACAACTAATCACACACACTCTAAGGAATGAAAATATGGACACTAGATATTTAACTAAAATTGATACATGTTATTACCCACCTCCCCTTTAAGTTGTTGTATGATGACATCGAATGCCCAACTTGTAAAGAAAGTAATCAAGTTGTTTCTTGCCCAGTGGTTCAATAAAAATGTTGGCTAGTTGCTCAAATGAATGCATATAAATTATGGCAATATTCCCTGTATGAATTTCATCTCGCACAAAATGACAATCAACTTCTCTAGAGAAAAAATATGAGTAGTTTAACTAGATATATTATACCAAAGATAAGAATCAATATTTAAGTAACTTTTTAATTGTAAGTAATTTTAATGCCCTAAAATGACTATATTTTCAACTATGTTTTAAACAAGCACATCATAAAAATCATAAATTTTGGGATTTTGAAAAGATATGCTAATTTTAGTTTGATTAAGAAATCTTAATTATAATTGAATTAAAGAATGTTAAGGATATGCTAATTGGACACGAAATCCTATTTTTAATTGGATTAAGGAATGTTAATTCTAATAAGATTAAGGGGACTTTGTATCATTGCTATATATATATATATATAAGAATCTCATGAACTATTCAACTTCTTTAATGAATTTCTATTCCAAGCAATAACACCTACCCAATAACATCACCAATAGGAATAACATGAGCCAAAAAAAAAGACAATGGTAATTACTTAAAAAATGTATCACCTAATTGTCAAATGTTTCCTACTAATGATAAGTTGTTTGATTGCTTATACAGAAAGGTCAACAATATACCAATGCCCTTTAAAACTCTATAATGTTGATAAAGAGTTTTAGGGAAGACTTTTATCATTCATTAAAGATAAGAAAAGTACAATATATACTCCTTAGACTTCCTTCGTAAGACTTCTAAAACTGACAGGATTATAATTACAATTACAATTAATTAAATACACTCTACATAAAGAAAATATATGCATAAGATGCTTGCCTAAAATTTATACATGTTGTTACTCTCCTTAAGTTGGTGCATGAAGACCTTGAATGTCTAACTTGTGTGAAAAAAGTAATCAAAATATTTGTTATGGAATGCTTTGGTAAAGACGTCAACAAGTTAGACAAATTATCATAAACTATGGCAATATTCTCTACATGAATTTCATCCTGTATAAAATGATTTCTTTAGAGAAACAATACAAGTAGTCTGACTATATATACTTTTCACGAAGGATAGACATTAATATTTATGTAATATTTTGATTATATATAATATTAATTTCCTAACACCACTGTATTTTTAACTATTTTTTAAAGCAAACACGTCATAAAAATAAATTTGAGATTTTATAAGGATATGTTAATTTTAGTCAGAATAATAAATTCTAATTTTAATTTAATTAAAGGATGTTAAGGATATGTTAATTGGATTAAGAAATCTTAATTTTAATTAGATAGGAACGTTAATCCTAATAGGATTAAGTGGACTCTATATCATTGCTCTCTCTCTCTCTCTCTCTCTATATATATATATATATATACTATTTTTTTTATCAAACATGACATAAAAATCAAAATTTGGGATTTTGTAAGGATATGTTAATTTTAGGCAAAATAACAAATTCTAATTTTAATTTAATTAAAGGATGTTAAGGATATGTTAATTGGATTAAGAAATCATACTTTTAATTAGATAGGAATGTTAATCCTAATAGAATTAAGTGGACTCTATATCATTTCTCTCTCTCTCTCTCTCTATATATATATATATATTCTTCAAGAATCTCATTAACTAATTAACTCCTCTATTGAATTTTCATTCACAACAATAGAAAACAACCACCACCTAATCCTTAATAGCAACTGATTTCTTTTTGGTAATATCTAGTTAGTGCGTGCAAGGGACATCGAACGTGAGAAAGTGCAATGTGAGCTTTCCGGCAAGTGAGTCTTCCTAACAGTGGAGATTGTGCACTCCTCAGCTATGGCTTCTTCCTCTTCCCCGATTTCTCGTTCTCCTCTGTCCCTTGACCCTTCTTCTTCTTCTATTCCTAAAAGCCCTAACCAGCATTCCAACAAACGACTCCATCCCCCCTTCTGAAAACTCGAACCCTAATACTCCAATCCCCGATCCTTCTCCTCGTCCCCACTAAAATCCCTCCCTCCCCCTCTCGATTCACTCACCTCTCACCATTATTCCATCTTCCCCTCTCGATTATGCCCTTCCTCCTCGTCCTCCTTTGTAGCCCAGTCCGCCGGTACCGCCAAGATCTTGGAAGTTCGTGGTGTAAGATGGCACTGGGGCTCTCTCTGAGTCTCAGGAACTGTCTTTCTTCCCTCTTGAGATTAAGGAGAATCAAGTTTTTGTCTTTCCTCCGAGGGAGCTCGCACAGAGATGCGCCTCTAAATTTCGTACTGCGTCTCTAAATTTCGTACTACGTTGGTTGGTTTCTTCCTGGGCAAGCGTCCTGCTTATCCGGTGGTGCAGTGTGCTCTGGCGAAATCTTGGGCTGACTTTGGACTTCAGGAGATTTTGATTACCATATCCAATAATTTCCTCTTTCCGTTTGCTTCTGAGCAGGGCATAAAATCCGTTGTAGAATGAGGTCTATTCAAGGTCAGCCTCTGTTTCTTCGACAATGGAGTCTGAATGGTGGTGACACGATCGAAATTCTCAAGGCTTCGGTGTGGGCTCATTTCTATAATGTACCAGTTGAATACTGGAACACTGAGGGCCTGGGTAGGATCGCAAGTGCAGTGGGGCTCCCTCTGCTTATGGATACTCCGACGACAAGAATGTCAAGGATTAGTTACTCTAGGTTATGCGTTGAAATGGAGCTGAAGAAGCAATGGCCTACATCATTTCAATTGGCAATGTATGGAGAGGAGGGGCAGCTTTTCTTTAAGGAAGTGTCTATTGAGTATGAGTGGCAACCTCCAGCAAGTCAGCAACGCAAGGTGTGGGCGCCAACAGGACGGAAGTTTGAAACTGGTCTCTCTCAGGAACTCAAGCAGAGTCAGGATTCAGCATCAGTAGTACTTGAGGAGCAGCCATCCCCAGCTCCTGCTCCTTCTCTGGAGTCCCCGAAGGATTCAATGGAAGGTCCACTAAAACCAGCCAATGTTGAAGACATGTAGGCTCCTGAAGCCAATGTGAACCTCGAGTAGAGTCAGGATTCAGGGTCAGCAGCACCTGAGGAGCAACCATCTCCTACTGCTGCTCATTCTTTGGAGCCCCCGAAGGATTCACTGTAAGGTCCACTACAACCAGCCAATGTTGAAGACATGCAGGCTCCTGAGGCCAATGAGGTAAGTAATGCAGAGACTCCTCCTACGAGTGACCTGTCTCTCCAATCTTCTAAAGGTCTCTGTGGAGACAGTGGGGAGCCATCAATCCTGGCAGTGAATCCGACAGGTATTCCTTCCTCTCCTTCTTCTGAATTGAGACCTGCTAGTCCTGGGGTAGTGGGTGGGGCAGAGGGAGATTGTTCTATTAAAAGAGCTAGGAAAGCTAGGAAAAAGTTGAAGTAGAAGGTTGTGGCTTAGCTGGTTTTGAAGTATGGAGTTAGTGTTTTGGAATGTGCGTGGTCTTAACCACCCCAATAAATAGCTGGCTGTTCGGGCTTGACTTAGGAAAACCTCTGCCTCTTTTGTCTGTTTAGTTAAGACTAGAATTAGATCTTCTACTTTTTTGGAAAGTGTCTGCTCTTCTTTATTTCCTCGCTGGGACACCTTCAGCAACCTAGACCAATCTCCTAATGTCAGGATTTTGTTAGCTTGGAATCCAGAAATCCTAGAGTGCTCTACCCTCTGCTATTCGGATCAGTTCATTCATTTAGACATCCACCCTAGACAAAGATCCAGTCCCTTCCTTCTCTCTTGTGTTTATGGAGAAAATAATCCGTCCCTTAGGAAGCGCCTTTGGATTGATCTGTCTAATCTCTCTCTGTCTGTTGGTTCCCATCCGTGGATGCTAGCAGGAGACTTCAATGCCATTCTCCACCCCCAGGATTCTGCCCCCCTAGCTTGAATGTTCAGAGTAGTCAACATGTTTTTAGGCAGTTTGTTGATGGTATTAGGCTTTTTGGCTTAAACTCTAGTGGTCCCCTGTTTACTTGGTCCAATAAATAGGTAGGTAACTCCTTCACAGCCCGTAAGCTTGACAGAACTCTCATCAATTCTTCTTGGACTTCAGTTTCCTTCCTCCCATTATGTCATCCATAACCCTCAAATTTTTTATCATTCTCCTTTAGTGGTGAAGTCGATTGTTCTTCATCTTAAACATGCTTGCCCCTTTAGATTCCTTAATTTCTTAGCTGATCAGCCCAATTTCCTCCAGAAAGGTGCAGAAGCTTGGGCCTTCCCCGTTATAGGTTCTCCATTATTTACGGTTGTTACTAAGCTTAAAAAAGTTAAGCAAGCGCTTAAACTTATGAATTCGTGTCAGATAGGTGACATTAATGCCAGAGTTGAGAAGTGTCAAGCTAATTTGAATTCCATTCAGGACCTACTGAAGGTTTCTCCTAGTTCTTCTCTTTTGCTAGCTAGAGAGTCAGAGGCCATTAGCGATCTCTATAGATCTCTAGCAGACCAGGAATCATTTTATAGACAATCTTCAAGAATCAAATGGCTCAAGGAAGGTGATCGTAATACTAAGTTCTTTCACAATTCTCTCCTTGCCCATAGGAACCGTAACTCCATTCATTCTCTTGAGGTGAGTCCTGGCAGACGGGTAGTAGGTCTTGCTGATATCCAAACTCAATTCCTTGCTTATTTTCAAGATTCTATTGGTTGTGAGAAGAACCTTCACTCCTCCAAGGAGTTTGTAGCTCAACTCTTTCCTCATCCCCTTGCGGATGCTCCTTCTCAAGCTCTACTTGCTGAAGTTTCACCACTAGAGATTCGTGAGGCCTTCCATTCCCTTAACCCTAATAAGGCCCCTGGGCCTGACGACTTCAATGGGCTCTTCTATCGAAAGGCCTGGCCCATTATAGGGGAAGAAGTTACTGCAGGTATTCAAAGTTTTTTCAACCATGGCAAGCTGCTCAAAGAGCTAAACTCTACTTTCATTTCCCTTATTCTTAAATTTGCTCATCCTTCTACGGTCCAGGACTTTAGACCTATTTCTTGCTGCAATATGCTTTACAAGGTTATTGCAAAAATTTTGGCTAATCGGCTCAGCCACATCCTTCCTCAGATAGTAAGCCCCAATCAAAGTGCTTTTATCAAGCGTCGCCGAATAGGAGATAATATTCTTTTAGCTCAAGGAAACTTCAAAAACTATCACATATCCAATTCCCACCAGCGTTGTGCTTTCAAAGTGGATCTCCCAAATGCCTATGACTCTATTCATTGAAATTTTCTGCTTAGCATCCTAGAAGTAGTAGGCTTTCTGAGGAGGTTCATTGTTTGGGTTAGAGAATGTATCACGTCCCCCTCTTATTCTATTTTGGTCAATGGGTCTCCCACTCATTTTTTCAAAGGTAAATCTGGATTACGACAGGGGGGATCCTTTATCGTCTTTCCTTTTCATTATCTGTATGGAAGTGTTTTCTAGGAATTTGAGACTGAATACTAAAAACTCTCCCCAGTTTAAACTTCTCTTTACGGATGATCTTTTAATGTTCAGTCATGGGGATTTGATTTCTGCTCAACTTTTTCTTGACTCTTTGCATACCTTCTCTATGTACTCAGGAATGGAAATGAATACTTCTAAAAGTCAGTTTTACTTATCCCCGAATGTCAATCATTTGAGCCATAGGATGTAACTAGTGATAGGGTCTACAACAAAGATCTCTCCCTTTTAGGTATCTTGGTGTTCCTCTCATTACAGGTCGTCTTTCTAGGAGGGATTGTGCTTCTCTTATTGATAGAATAGATAATAGGATCAATCTTTGGACTCATAAGAGTCTTTCTTATGCGGGTAGACTTCAATTGGTTATCTCAGTACTTTCATCCTTCCATGTCTACTGGTCCTCTCATTTTATTCTTCCCTCTTCAATCCTTAAGGACATTGAGGCAAAACTTAGGAATTTTTTATGAGAAGGAAAGGTAGTTTCTAAGTCTCAAGCTCAGGTGAAGTGGAGTGACATCTGTCGTCCTAAAAAGGAAGGGGGCTTAGGAGTTAAACGCTTGACTACCTGGAATCAAGTCCTGTTAGGTAAACGGATTTGGTATTTGTTTGAAGATAGGGAAGCTTTTTGGGTGAAGTGGGTACGTACAATAATATTGCGTAGGCATAATTTCTGGAGTGCTCAGCCTACCTATAATAGTTCTTGGAGTTGGAGAAAGATTTTAGCAGTCCGGGACAAGTTGTGTTCTCAATTTAGATTTAGGATTGGAAATGGTATGCCTACTCTTTTCTGGCAGGATCCTTGGCACCCGAGTGGCATCCTACAGACCTTCTCTACACTGAGGGAGATTAATGGCTCGGAGCTCCCACTCACTGCACATGTTTCAGATGTGATCCAAAATGGTACCTGGAGCTGGAGTGAGGTTTCCCTGGACCTTCTTAGACATCTGGCCCCTCCATCATAATCCCCCAACACTTCCTTACCAGATTGTCTGGAATGGATAGCTAGTCAAACAAAGTGTTGTACCAATGTGTCAGCCTACCAATTATTGCGTCCTCCTTTACCAGTTGTCCCTTAGTACAAATTGGTTTGGGCCAAATATAGTCAACCTTGATGCTCATTTACCTTATGGCTTGCTTTCTTGCAGAAGCTTCCAACCCGGGATAAACTTACCTTCCTCTACATTCCTAATCACTATTCTCTGTGCCTTTCAGCAAATGAATCTATAGACCATCTTTTTTTGAATGCCCTTTTTCTAAAGCAATTTGGGATCGCTGCCTTTCCCATTTTAACTTGCCCAATTTCAACCTGTCTTCCCTTTCCACAATTCTTCCCTAGTTCTTAACTGTCCCCAATACCAGAGCTTCAGTCATCACTCTCTTTCCTCTACTGCTCTCCACCACTGTTTACCATATATGGACCGAACGTAATGCCGGAACCTTCAGGAATGAAGCCTTGGTTGAGGAACGCGTGCTTGCAGGAGTTATCTCCCACGTTAGGGAACTGCTTAGCCTACACACCGAGAGGAGGTAACTTGATTATCCCTTTCTTTTTACAGGATTTGTCTTTTCCAGGTCACAGATGTCGAGGTTTTATTCGAAGTGTCCCTGCTTTCCATGCCTACCCTTGGAGGTGCAACGCAGTTCTTTCTTGGTGACAGTATTCATCTTGGCCAATCCAGGGCCATGGCTACACAGTTCATTATTTCAGTTTCGCCAATGCTTGCTAGCTACGGGTTGGATTGTCTTAGTTAGGCTTTCTACTTACCTTTGTATGCTTGTGCTTTGGCTTAGTTTCTTGGTGTTATTGTTCTTATTGTTGAGTGGGTTTTGGGTTGCTTCTTCCCTTGCTGCAGCGTTCCCTATATTATTATTGGTCGCCCTGAGGCTCGGCTGGATGAGCTTTTTGCAGCTTCTTCTGTGAACTTTTCTGTATATATTTTGTTTTTATAATTAAATTTGCTGATTTAACAAAAAAAAAAAACAACCACCACCTACCTAATAACATCACCAACAAGATTCACATAAGCAAAGAAGACATTGATAATTATTTTAGAAATCCTTTGCCTGGTTTTCGATGCTTCACACTAATAATGAGTTGCTTGATTACTTAAACATAAAGATCAACATCATATCATTGCATCTCAATTAAATCTTCCAAATTGATAAAGAGTTTTATACCATCTAGTAAGATGAGCAAAGTATAATATACACACCCTACACCTTCTCCAGACTCCTAAACTAATGGATTACAATCACGACTAATCGAATACACTTTATAGAAAGAAAATATGTACACCAAAATTTATATAGAATAGCCAAACAAGCCATATATCTCTCAACTGTCCTATCTGAGTTATACTTGATCTTGTATACTGATTTGCATCTAACAACTTCCTTTTGGGAGGAAGGTCTGCCAAAATCCATGTGCCATTGTTCTTTAGGACCTAAATTTCTTTTTGCATTGTTTTCTACAAATGCAGTTCTTTCATTGATTTGAAAAAAATGTGTTGACTCCTTTTTATAGTAATAACTGTCGAAAAAATTCTTTGTTCCAAAAAAAATGATCGCAATTCATATATATATAATGTACTATAAGGTAAGGTATACATGAGAACTTCAATTAGACGAACGAACGAATATATAGGGGCTATACATCTTATAATATATGTGACATAGTTCTTCAAATATGATGTGGTCGACATTCTCAAAGCCTACGGCCTAAAGTCATCTTTTCAGTAGCGATGTCGCTCTACTCTACATCCAGATCAACGTCATTCTCCCTACTACCTGACTTATGTGTGACGTTAAGATTAGTGTGCTCACTAGTATCGCGCACATGTTTCCCCTTATGAGAAGCACCCACACCATCCTAGGTCACTTCAATTCTCTCAACATCATAGACGGGATCATTATTAAGGATTTCGTCATATGAACCCCTAACAGAAGTACTATCCAAAAGTCATGAGTTTGTCTTTGATGTTACAAAGGCAGCATATGTATAAGGAAATTCTTGCTCCACAAAAACTACGTCTTAAGGTATGAAATATCAACCACTCTCAATATCATATAATATCCATCCCTTTCTCATAAGAATTTCCTATAAATATGCACTTCCTACTATAATTGACAAATTTATCTTTGTTTCGCAACTGATTATGACATAA
>JAOSBM010000008.1:21647876-21663024 GCA_027568955.1 Erythroxylum tenue
AACTCAAAATACAACAATAATCATCAACAGGATGAAAGAATCAAAGAGTTGAGAACAATATCACCCTTAAAATCACAGCAACTTCGATTGAAGATCAGGGTACCTTGGAGACCTCCAAATCTAATATCCACCGTTCAGAATAAAGAATAACGAGAGAGGAACCTTTGGTTAAAATTTCAAGTCGATCCGACAAGAAATCACAATGCGATTGAAGGCTAGAAGATTACTGCGCAAAAACTGGAGAAAAAATGAAAATTTTTCTTCTTTCTCTCTCTTCCGGCTGCACTCACTACCTACACCTCTTTAGGGTTTAAAAAATCCTTTTATATGTTAGGCTTTGGGCTCCACTTAAGAGTGGACCCAAAAACCCAACAAGTACTTCCATATGCCCCTTTCTGATAACCTTTTCATCCAAAACGGTGTGAGTACTTCCTCTACCTATGAGGATGTGCAGAGGCTTCATTTGGTGACTCTCATGATTCTTAATTGCTTATACTCCTTTTGGTCTTTTAATCCCCACATTGCTTTGAAGGATACGTTGGAATTGAAGGGCACTCTTTCCTCTTGCTCCTCGCTTGCTGGCTCTCCTTTAGTTGCTTCCTTATCTTCCACCATGTACGACTGAAATTGCCTTTTCTTGCACTTGTGTCCCGGAGAGTACTTCTCATCACACTAGAAACATAATCCCTTGGCTCTCTTTTCGTCAATTTCCTTGCTAATTTTTTCTTTTGTTCCCCGTGGGCTTCTGTCGTAGCTGGTCTTGCTAGTGCTTCCTTGTTTTCTAGGTGTGGGCTTAGGGAGTTTGAATGAAGTTGTTGTCTGATTCGTGCTCTTACATAAGGCCAATGCTCCTCTTCCTATTTGTCCCACAAGTTTAACTCCTATTCCGAAGTATACAGGGACGCTGGCAACTATTATCGCTTCTTGTTTCTGAGCAAGGGTGTAGGCTTGTTGGAGTGTTTTAGGTTCATCATCTTGACTGTAAGTTCCAGTTCGGGTTTAAGACCCTTCAAGAAGAAGCTTACTAAGTAGGTTTTAGCTCACTACCAAAAATGGGCGTGAAGTTTCGTTAATGTAAACATTAAAGAGAGAAGATGAAGCAGAAAGGACAACTGACTTTTCTGATTTTTCATCGTGTAGTAAGTTCGTTACAACAGCTAATAGAGAGTACAAGATGACTCAACTCTAGATAGCAACACGTGTCTCTCGTATCGCATAGTTGTTATAACCGTTGCTAATACAATGCCTATCTTTTTTATTTACTACTATGGAGTCCTCGACGTCGTTTTCAGCTTCCTTCCTCGTGCCTGCTGCGTATTCTGGTTAACTGTTCGTGACACACTTTGTGGATAATCTAGACCATTCATTGGGTAATACTCACATGGCTATGGAAGAAACTCAAGTAGTTATTTCTGGTTCGAGTTTGGTGGGCTACTTGTTGGATGGACCACCAGAATGCTCCGTCGTCAACATATTTATTGTTCAGATCAAGAATTGAAAGAAACAGGAGATCTCCATCAGTAATTTGTGTGTGAAACATGTCCGCTGCATGTACTCTTTATAATTGAATGGAAAATTTACCTGCAGAAATATAAGGGAAGAAAGGTTTGTGACAAGCCTGCAAAAAAATCTGTAGTTGAATACTCCTACGAACTTACAAGGCAGCTGTAGCTGAATTTCAACCAAAGCAAAGCAACCTACTAAGAATATACATTTCTCAACCCTCCTCCCCACCCAAAGGTGTGCATATAGGGAAAAAAAATATTGGAAATCGTATGAAAAAAAAACAGAAAAAAAAAAACAAAAGTAACACAATCAAACATGTATAAATCTCACTTACACCAACTAGCTTCTCTAAACAAGCTGAACATTGAATTGGTGAAGACACAATTTGATCTCCCTGCAAGTACAGCTTGGAACTTGAAAATAGCATTTCCTATACAGAGACTCCTACTTGCTAATGACCCAAATCTTCATTGCCAACAACACTTGACTTGTCAACCATGCGCACGTTGTACTGTTCATAAACTCTCGACCTATTCTCCGCCCACCACTGTTCTGCTTGTTTCTCACTGAACCGCTTTCGACTGGTACACAAATTCCCAGTAATGTCAACTCAAGCATAGGTATATCAATCATGAAAGATTCACTAATAGCGTTATGTCTTTTGAGATCTCAAGCAATCGTTTCATAGATGGGACCAAAAATAGAACCCGAAGCCTATACTGTGTAGAAGTTATCAAATACAACTTCCAGTCTCGCATGTTTACACCTACAACACTTGTAGTTCTCAAATAGAAAAATGAAGGTGAAAGACAATAATGCATCTCCAAATAATCAAAAGATCATAGAATGAAACTTTCGTTAAATGGAGTCCCTTCACGATTTGTTTTTACTAAAGACTGACAAAGAAAAAGGGTGTCTCTAGACACTTGTTAAATTAACTTAAATATGCTTTTAAGTTGCACAAGGATTTCATATCCCTCTTACATATAGATTTTGTACCCCTCTCTCCCATATGGTCAACATATTGTACACAAACGGAGAATAAGTATTTACTTGATATGCTTAGATATTCTTAATGATTAGGTCAATATAACCAAAGAATGAAGTGTGCTTGCGGCTTATACAGGAAACATAAGCATATCGTTGAAGTCAACATACCTAAAGCGTACTCGCTTAAGATCCTTGCCACCTCCTGGCAGGTGTGTAAGTGTTATGTATACACCAGGCTCATCTTGCTCAACCCATTCAGATTCATGACGTGATTCACCTTCTCTTGTTTTGTTCCCATTTCTAGACGCTGCTTCTACATGGCCTGTTTTGTTATGATTTGAACTGCGGTTACTTGCGGTGCTGGAACCATTAGAAAGTGACTGGCTACTTAACCCATTCATCTCATGTTCTTGGCCTGCTATTTGGCCATTCGGACGATCAATAGTAACATTAGAAATGTCATTGAAACTAGGACTTGAACCAAAGGAAGTAAATGTAGGTGATTTAACATTCCGGGTTGCTCCCACAGGTAGCCTCTCAGCCATGTCTTTTAGCTATTAGAACCATAAAGAGATAATCCATTATCAGGAGGAGGAAGCGCCATCGAATTTACAAGTATTGTGAAGCATCTAAGTTTAAAAAGATAGTAGTCAATTTAACTTTCTGAAATATTGATTAAAGCTCACAAGTTGTCAAAGATAGACATATCATTAAAATTTGCAACTAGTGCAATCACAGAATAACTAAAGGTCAATGGACAATGAATGAGCTACCCATGAACAATCAAATGCAGGCACCACAAAAATGAGGCTGAAAAACTTGGTCATTTCGGAGTAAGAAGTATCATATCCAATACGTAAAAATTCACACATAGAGAGATTCATCACTTGCAGGGACCATTATTAACAAAATTAAGATCACTTCCTGAACGCAAAGCGTGCAATTCACTTATCCAGAAGCTTTTTATCAGATCTTTACATTATGAGCCTCTAATAGTAAATGCACACATTATTTTTTCAGTTAGGTTATGTTTGGATAAATAACGTTTGACCAACATTACCTAACACACTTTCTCCATAAGATCTTGACCTTTTCAATCAAACAAAAGGCAGTGCAAATCACTTATTACATTAAAAAAGCTATCCATGTTAATCAACAAAATAATCTTACTTGAGCAGTCAGAGACTTGATCACTTCTTTTGCTGCTTTGCATTTAGCAGTCTCCTCTCCTGCAAAGGCAATTGCTTCCTTCAGTTGTTTAGTTGTTCTTTCCAGCTCAACCTCTTGGAGTTGGGCTTTGCGAGTAAGATTGTCAACCTGAGAAACAAAGATATATAAGGCATAACAAACCAAGCAGACAACCTTAAACATAATACAAGCTTGCAGTGTCATCCATTGAAAAGATGGGGTCAAATTATTACTGAAATATATTATCATCGTACTAAAATTGAATCTTAGCAACTTTTCACCAAGTCATTCACTTATCACTTTAGATATGAAGTATCATAGTTGTTAAGTCAGAGGTTTAAATCCCATTCCTGTGTGATACACTAACAATAGATCCTGAAAATGCCTGATTACTTTTGTGATTTTCATGCAAAAACAAAATGTAAATTGTTGGCCAGTCAAATAAAGTCCACCCGTAATCTCAGTTAATAAAAGGGAACTAGAAATAGAATTTGACTATACATCTCCCACCTCCCACTTTAATAATCGTATCTATAGCAAAAATTAAGACGAACATATAAAGATACAAAAAGATGGTCCCGTGCATGTTCATAAAATAGCTCGTTTCCAGTAGTCTGTAAAGGTTAAACAAAATAACTCATAGTGAAAAGGTAAGGTAGCAGCTCCTTAAACTTTGCCAGATGTCAAACGTTGCCCTTTCAATTTTACAATCTAAAATTAGAAGGGGAAGGACTCAGATATTGGCCATCATTACAGTCCTGAACAGACACAAAAATGAACAATGATGGGGACAAAAGCATTGGTACCTGCGCCCTCAATTTGATAACCTCTTGACTAAGACTTTCATTTGTTCTTTTAGCATCATCCACAACAATTTTTGGTGAGGTAAGTCCACCAAGGGTTGGGGTTGGTGTTGTTGAGCGTGGTGGGCTGGCTCGCCTGGATATTGGAGATGTTGCACGAGAAACAATTCTTGATCCAGGAACTGAAGCTGAGAAAAACTTCTTGGATGAACCAAACATTGGGTTAAAAGATTTAGATATATTAACTCCCCACTGGGAGCCCCCATTTGGAACAGGTGAAACACGGCTGCTATTGAATTCTAACTTCTTGTTTCTCTTAGACCGGGTTTCAGCTTGCTTCAAGGACTCCATTGATGCATACCTAGCAAGCTGTGCACGAGATCTGGAGTCCAACTTCTCATCTCTGTCAACAACTTCACTATTCCCAAGATTGATGCTACCTCTCCTACTTATAGAAGAATGAGACGAACCATCAGCTTCAATGTTTTTTCTTATTTTATTGAAACAATTATCACAGACACGATATGGTTTGTTGGGATTTGGAGCCATAGAAGCCTTAAGAGACTTCTTGCTACTGCAAGAATGACAAAAAACAAGTCCACAATTATAGCAATTGTGCCGTTTTCTTTTGAAATTAAAAGGCAGGCGGCAGCCAGAACACATAGACTGATCCACACCAGAGACCCATTTGTGAAGGCAGATAGCTGCAGTAAAATTGGTGCCACAAGCAATGCTCTTTACTTGTTTGTCTTTAAGGGCTTCTACCAGTTTTGGGGAATTCCTATCATCAGTATCCCCATGTCCCAACCGTCCATTTGCTCCCTTTCCCCAGGTATAAACCTCGGTTTTGGAAGTTAAAACTGCAACATGATAGGCACCGCAAGCAATCTCCTCAACAAAACTCTTGGAGAGCTTCCCTTCAACACGAACAGGAAGCTTGCCATCAGCTTGGTTATTTCCTAACTGGCCATAAACGGGACTTCCCATTGTGTAGACATGGCCTGAGGTTGTAAGTGCAACTGTCAGACTATGTCCACAGGCGACTTGACAAAAATTGGGTTCAACAAGAGCAGCAACACACGTTGGACCCAGTTTTGGTTCCTTATCGCCATGTCCAAGTCGACCTTTATCTCCATCACCCCAAGTGAACAGTTTACCTGATGAGCAATTGCTGGAACTCGAATTACCAACCATAACTTCTACAACCGCCGCAGTATGCCAAACACCACATGCTGCTCGCACAGTTCGAAGCCCCTTAAGGGATTCCACTTCCCTAGGTAATGAAACACTTTTCCGGTCCCCATGTCCCAGAACACCGAATGTCCCATCACCAAAAGTGAACAATTGCCCAGAAGAGGTCACGACAGCTGTATGCCATGGTCCACAGGAGATAAACGAAACATGTATGCCTTCCAAGGGCCCATTCACCCTTTTTGGGACCCAATGGCTAACTTCATTTCCATGTCCAAGAAGACCAAAATTATAAGTGCCATCTCCCCATGTATACAGATCACCAGAAAGGGTCACAGCACATGTATGGTACTCCCCACATGCTACAAGCTCAATATTTGAATTACTAAGAGCATCAAGAAGCTTCGGGTGCAAAACATCAGCGTCCACACCATGCCCAAGCCTGCCTCCTGATTCCTCTCCCCAGGTAAAAATTTCTCCTTGCTTGGTAACCAAAGCAGCATGTCGTCCACCACAGGCAATGTTCTGAACATCAAGTACTACAGCGGATTCCAAGGCTTTAGGCAATAGAGAATCCATTTTTACACCAAAACAATTTCCAACTCTATGTATACCACCCCCCAGGATGCCATCTCCTGTTCCTTCTCCCCACATGAAAACATCCCCCAGGGCATCACCTTCATCATGACCAGAGCCTTGGCTAGATGAGCTAACAGCACTTGATAGGCTAACTCGAAAAGTATCCATTGCCATTGCTTTCATATGACCATGTACACTATCCGAACCTCCTGATGACAAAGACACAGAGCCACTAGCAGAATCTGAAGGGAAAAACCCCTTGGGAGGAACTGTATATAGTATTACATCTGAAAATGCCTTATCTAGACCATTCTTAGGAGGACTTTCATAAGGACTATGTATTCGGAGATGATCACCATCCTGAAACACATAAAACGAAGCCCCTTTATTAAAATTTACAAATAATTTCAGATGGATAAGGAAGAGGGAGTGTAGAAGATGTGAATCAAAAAGCTGCAAACCTTCTGCAAACTATCATTACTCCCAAAGGGGGAATTCAAAGGAGAGCTCCTACGAGTGTATGTCCGAGGACTATTCGCTTCAGATGGAATTCCATCACTCCTTGATTCCGTTCTACATTTTCGATGATGACTCCGTGAAATCAATGCTTTTAAACCACTAAACCACACCTCAGCTTCATCTTTATCCTTACAAATCTGGTTGAAGAAAACCAGCAAAGCATCACAATAAGCTTCATATGCAGCACAGGGAGCGAAACATAATAGGGATATCATGGCAAGAATTAACAGCATAAAATGTGCACATGGAACTATAAGCGCATTCCAAACAAAAAGCATGCAGTGAAAATCTTACCAAATCAAGAGATCTGTCATTATATATAAGAGAAAATGACTGATATTCCTTCTCAGGCCGAGGATATCTTTGAAAGATAGGCTGAAATAAAGAGACATGGCTTAATTAGTTAACTACAGACAGTACTTACACATATGATATGCCAAATAATCATTGGACCAGTCATTTAACACTCATACAGAACATGCATAAGATATCAATAAAAATGATTGTTAAAAAGGAAAACAATAGTGGACTCAAGAAACATGTCAATTCCTTAGCAAGACACCTACAGTGCGTTGCCCAGATATGATTCGAGATACATGACTCAGTCTAAGATGTTTTTCCTCCTTCCCAGAGAACCATATCAAAACAGATTCATCCTGAAATTAGCAACACATTTAACCAGTCAGAATTTGTAACACAAAAAATCTAATAACAAATTTTATGCATCTTGGTAAAGGAAAATGGAGATTAGAAAATCACATAATTTAAATCCTCAATACTTTCTGTTTCCCTTATCAACTTTACATTCAGTCTAGTTTAGGAAGAAACCAGACTAATTCAAAATAACACAAGGAAGAAAAGAGGAAACTAAAATTGCACATTTGACACATCAAAACTCAAGAACGGAATAAAAAAGAAGACACAAGGATCAGGTTGAATGTAAATAAATTTGACAAAATTCTATGAAACTTACATTGGAAAGACGGAAGGGGCAAAACTTGGGCTTCCCTCTTCTCCCATACTTCAGCAAGTAGGCCCCCTTCTTCAAAGCAGTGATGGCCTGTTATATAGACAATCCAATAACTAGAATACTCAGCAAATTTGATGCACACAGTAAAAGCAAATCTTACCCAACAGAATTGCAATATAAACAATATCTTGTAAGATCATTTTTTAAGTTTTCAAGAAACAATGTGTTTGTCCTTATGGAAAAAGCTTGTTGTTATCTGTCTTTATTTAGTGAGGACATTAACACGAATACTAAAATGGTTTTCGGTTAGCCCTATCTCTGATAACATTAAAGCAAGAGAAGAAAAGGAAGATCCTCATGCAGTAGCTTGCTATAGATGTCGTCTCACTCAGACACAAATACAAATTACGCAACACAAAATCTTCTACACCTCTGGGTACTAAGCCACCGCAGTTCACATAAAATTGCCAAATTTCTAGTTTCACATGTACCAAGACAACTGTTCAGGGCATATAGAAGCACATTCTTAACTGAAGATTGCACCAACACGAATATGAACAGAATGTAACACACCGCACGGAACTCCGTACCTCACCAATCAGTCCTCGACATCATAATATCAAGCAAGAAATTACCAGGTTACCAAATTTTTCCAACAATTATTCCAACCACGCCCGAAGTTTTCAAGATCAGCAAACCCCCTCAGCTTCCAATCATCCATATGAATCAATCATTACAAGAATCTAATAGTTTGAGTTGTCCCAAGACATTGAATGAGCTAACATAGAACAAGTAGCAGTTCAAATTTTGTAAACAATAATAACTTATTACCTGCTCGATGTCTCTTTCAACTGGGCCATTTCTACTAAGATCCGAGGTCATTCTATCACTCCTCAGCATTAATCCCAAAAAATTTTAAAAAAAGAAATAAAAATTTAATAGCAAAGAAAACTTATGCACAAGCAATGACAATCTGATTAGAACACCCCCATTCTCAGAAAAGCCAAACACTTGCATCACTAAGCAGGCACACAGCTTTCACCACTCCAAACCCTAACAAATCCTCAGTCAGAGGAAGCAACCGATTCGAATCTCCAGGAGAGCTCAGCTCCAGAAACATGATCACTCACTTCAACTCCAATTCCTCCACTATCACTACTTCAATTGCAGTTAAAGAAGAAGCCAATCGACTAAAAACCCGAAGGAGTAAACCGGCGCCAGAAAAAGAGAGAGACAGAGAGAGGTGGGGAGTGTATAAGCGAGAAAGAATCAATCAAAGAAATGAGAAGGAATAGCAGTCTCCGGAAAACCGAGCGTGTTTGGAGAGGAAGAAAAAATGGGGAGAAAGTGAGGGAAAATCTAAGGAGAAAAAGAAAATGATCTGATAAAGGAGTTGATGTGCAGAGGAGAGAGAGAGAGAGTGAGCAAATATATTTTAACAATGAGTCCAAAGAGAGAGAGAGTGTGGGTATTTGTGCTGTTGTTTATAGTAAGAGAGAGAATAAAGCGAAGGCATAGTAATGAAGGTGATCTCTGGCTGGCTGTCTCATGATTTTTCAGAAATTAAAAAATTAAAACAATATGTAAATGTTATTATAAGTTAAATCCTAAGTTATTGGAGTTTTTTTTTTCTGACGAGATGTTTTAAGAGGTTCTCAATTATAAGAAGGCATTTTTAAGTCATTCATTTTTTTTTATCTTAGACCAGGATATTCACTGACAGATCTAGTGATTAATCATCTCACTGATTTGTAGACACCTTACAAGATGGGACAGCTGACACAAAGATTTAAGGCTGCTCCATACTCAAAATCAATGATCAAACCCTTGACTGTTGATTAAGGACATATAACTTTTAAGTCATTCACACCGAAACTAATTCTTACTTAATAAGTCCTTTATCAATGTAAACGGTGCGGAAATTGAAAAAAGTAAAAGTAAAGGGTTGGAATTGAAATTAACATATCACACATCTTAAACAGTAACAAGTTACAATTGATTAAGACCAACACCACCACTACGACCACTTCCTCTGCCTCTGCACTGCACTTTATTGAAAAGTAGTGTTGTAGTTAGCTAAAATTTCTGGTCCCCTCCCCCTCCTTTCTCTTTTCTTACTCGTAGACTCAGAGAGCCATGTAGCTATTCTAAGTGTATGTATGTATGGGTTGAAGCTTGATCTTCATCCATCCATTGCTACTTGCTAGTGCCCTATCAAAGATCAAGCTGAAGGCAACCCTTCATTTATGAGCCCCTACCTTAACTAACTTTTAAAAGTGGATCCTATTTTGTGACAGGCAGACTTTGATAATTCGGGTCACTGTCTATAGTCTGTCAAACACACGTTCTATTATTGATTAAATGCATCTGTTGGGTTGAAGAAAAGATAAGATTGCTTGTACAAATAAATCAGAGTTTCATATGCAAGTGATCATGTGCCTTACTTCATCCTCTCCAACACTTAAACTCCCAATTGCTCAAACAATGTATGGTTTAATTTAGTAAGTAGGAGGCATTGAAATTAAAGTTCATGCATAAAGAGTTGGGCAACCCAAGATTTATGCTTGTCATTTAGGCCCTTTGGGAGTCAGAAGGGAAAAAACAGAAAAAGGAAAGAAGGTGAAATTGGGTTTTGGCTTTTCAAGGGTGGACAAAACATATGCCTTGCAAGCTCAAACCAGAGCTTTGTTTCCATCAACCTGAAATCCTGGCTACATCAGATTTACAACCAAAATTCAAGAGGAGCATACCTACCATGACTAAATGTCGGCGCCTGACACTAAAAGTAAGATTTAAACATACATATACATAGATATATATATATATATACACACAGGTTGATCCACCGCTTGTTGAGCCAAAAGATACTCATCATCCTAAACAAGTCTAGCAATTCTCCCCATCTGAAGAATCTGGCAGTTTCACCGTCTGCTGTTCCACGATCTGAGAAACTTGACAACCTCGTTCCACCTCAATCGCCCGAAGAACTAGGTTCTGCAGCCTCATCTTCACTGAAACTAGATGGCCTCTCAATTGCAGGTCTATGTAAGACATAAAAGCTCAAGTAGTGTCAGATGCTGTATGAAGGTCAATTGAACATTTGGAATGCGAAATTTGACAACTGAATGTTAAAAGTTTTACAGAAAAAACAAACATGAGCCATGCACACTGCTCAATCACTCCAACATGAATTCCTTATTCTTTTTGCTTCTTTTATTTTGGCAGTAGGGGAAGGAAAGAGGGATTTCAGTTGGGTTGTTTCCAAATATTGTCCATCATGTACAAAAGTCTCAATCGTCCTTGATTTTGAATAACTTATTGAATAATCAAAGTCTTCTTACACATGCATCTGTCCCAGTACCGCCTGATATACTTGTGAAAAACCAATGATTACTAAAAAGAACAGAAGCAGAGAGACATACACACTCTCAACTTAACTTCCAACAAATTCTTAATAAAAAATGAGTTGGACTGGGGACATCAATCCCTTCAGTCCATTTCAATTGTTTTTGAGCCACATTATATCTAATATATCTATCATTAAGAATAGTACAGCAATTAATATCGTAAAAGTCTACTGACCCTTTAGTTGGAATCTTCCTTGGGGCTATGTCAGGAAATGATGCTCTCGATGCATATTCTTGCGGAATCTCAGCTCTTGATCGTTTTGCAACCTTCAAAATTCAGCCAAACAATTGGGGAATTATCAAACCACGATACATAAATACGATGTCTCTGTTTATCAAATAGATAAGTATCTAGATGATATGCAGCATCTAGGTGATATTACAAGAGGTTAACCACCGGTTTTACTCACCTTTTTCTCATTTTCTGGACGCTTATTTACTCTAACTGGGTCACCGTACTCTTCTATTTCCTTCATTTCTCTAAAAAGTTTATTTTCCTGCAAACATCCCACATGCCAGTTACCAATAAACCAACGCTATTGTCAAGAAAGCTGTTAAATGTCAGAAGGTAACAAATGTCAACCTTTGCTTTCCTTCGATATGGTGCTCCCCATTCTATGTTGGAAGATTTGCCAGACCCAAGCTTTAATTTTGAAGGTTTAGGCACAAAATCATCGTGTTCACCCATCTTCGGACTCCCAGTATCATAACGATGCAACCATGGCTCCATCTGCTCCCTCTCATGTCTCCTTCCCTCAGGGCTATGGTCGTTGGAAACAGAATCTGATTTCATTCCTTCAATGCCATGTTTGGAAATCATGCTATATTTTCTTTTGCTGCCATAAGCAGACATTTCACCCGCAACATCATCATAACAATCCATGGGAGAATTCCCACCAGGGTTGAAGTTGGAATAATTATAAGAAGAAGACTTGTTCTTTTGCTTCTTGTGAGATTTCCTCTCGAAAGAATCAGATCCATGCTTGGGCTCACACTTTGGCACTTCCAGATATGAGTCTGGAGAAGTCATATGACTGCTTCGCGCATCATAATTCTGTATAAACAGACATTTTAATTCAGAAGGTAAGTTTGGCCTCAATTCCCAATGAATTGTATACAAAGTTTTCATTATAAAAAACACTAGCAACAGTGGAAAATTCTACTTCTGAAGATGCAGAAACAATATCTTTGTAATGCAACTAATCCAAAATATTACCTCTTATTTCTCTTCTAGTCAACACAAGGCATAAATATTGGTAATTATACCACTTTATTTAACAAATACGCAACTCAATCCACATGATGATACACAAAAAGAAAATTAAAAAACTTAAATCTTCCCAAAGAAATAGTTAAGTAATCTTTCATGTAGCAAACAATTTGTGTCTTTACCTCACAGGATTAATAACTACTTTCAGTTCAGACAAAATAATTGCGGTATGTTAAGTTTTAAAGGAATTAGTTATATTGAGAGATGGAAGAGTATAGGACCTCCTTGAAACATTTTGCAATTGCTTAACATGTTCAAGGTTCTTCTAAGTTAGCCCTCTTTTCTTTCTGTACTTGGTCATAATCTTAGAAGACAAAAAGAAAACTATTTGACTTCACAGGATTAATAACTATGTTAGTCTCAAACCAAAATAACAAAGGTAAATTGTTGAATTTTAGAAAGATCAATTGTGATTTTCTGGCTACAAATGATCAAGATTCTCTGATGCTATTTTTCCTATAGATTCCATGGAGTCATAACCTTACACTGAGTAATATATCCTATTAAAATATTAATAAGGTGAAAAGAAACAACTTACAGTTAAACTGGAGTGCTTTCTAATTCCAGAAACATCAGGAGAATGGATCCGAGCAAGATCACCAACATAGAATGATCCTGCATATGTGTTTTAGCATTAAATGATAAAGATAATTACAAATCCCATCGGATATTCACAGTCATAACAGAATAATATACTGATCAAACTACAGTGGTATCCATCGTAGGACCAAGGAAATGCGACTGGCTAAGAGGTAACACCAAGAGTCACAAAATATTCGATTGAGAACAAGCCAAAAAATTAAACTTAGGCATACCAGAAGGAACAAACATATTTATCTTCTTATCCCAGACACATGTTGTAGCTCATAAACAAGTTTCAAGGTCTGTGGTTATAAAAATCAGGGTTTTAGCTCTGACTCGATAGAAATAAGAAAATCAAACCAATAGATTATGCCAGTCAACAATCTTTATGACTGTTGAGACTCGGTATACTCAGCAGTACGTTAGGAAGAGAGGGGGTAGGCAAATCAGTCATTTGGAGAGCGTGTAGGGGTGTGAGGAGAGATTTGTTGCTGAGTTGGTTAGTTAGTTAGAAAGGAGGAGAATAAAAGGGGTAGTGCAGGGGATAGAGAGGATATCAGAGAATTGGTTATAGTGATCTGGTATTGAGGAGGTTGGCTAGCCCTCGAAGATTAGCCTATCAGTGTTTGTATGGAGGTTTAGCTAGCCCTCGAAGTCTAGCATATCAATATACTGAATACTTTGATATTCATATTTCCTTCTTACTCTATTCTTCTCTGTTTTCCCTATTGTTTTCTGTTAACTTGTAGTGCAGGACATTATTGTTTGGCTGAAGCAGGTTCTGTGTTTGAGTTGAATCTGTGTTAGGATTTTGGTCCCTAACAAATTGGTATCAGAGCGAGATTCAGATCGGGAATGGTATTTACAAGAATGGAGGCTAGAATTGATAACGTAGAAAAGGAAATGTTGAGGATAGTTGAAGATATTGCCGGGGTTGAAGCGAAGTTCGATAAGGTGGCAGGAGACATTGCTTCTATATTCGAAATTTTAAGAAGAACTGAAAATAAGGGGAAGGCTAAGAAAGTCGTCGGGGAAGTCGATGAAGTTTATGCACAGAAATCCGAAGGTGAGACATCGGTACAACCTGAACCGACACGAGGAGAAAGGAGCCATCGGAAACTGGAGATTCCTCTGTTCTATGGAGAAGATCCGTTTGGCTGGGTGTTTCGGGTGGAGCGCTACTTTGAGTTGAACGGAGTGTCACATGATCGGTGGTTAACAGCAGCTGCGGTGTGCATGGAAGGAGAAGCCTTAAGCTGGTATCAGTGGAGACAAAATTGGTCGCCGATGGGTGAGTGGCTGACCTTTAAGAACGCGGTAATCATAAGATTTGGAGACACAAAAGTGGGAAACCCACTAGCAGAGTTGTTGAAAATCCAGCAGACGGGAACGGTGGCCGAGTACAACCAGAGATTTGAGGTGGTAACGTCGATGTTGAGGGAAGTTTCGGTGGAGGTGGTAACGACGGCTTACATGAACGGGTTGAAGGAAGATATACGAGCCGAGATCCAGATGGCTCAACCCGACTCGATGGTTCAACTGATGGAGCTGGCCCAGATGACGGAAAGCAAAAATTGGGCCTTGTTGGATCAGTCTCATCTCAACTCCAACACACCGAAATTATTTGGAGGAACAGGGTCGTCGGGTTCTAATGTATGGGGCGTGAAGGGAGCTCCATTTGTTAGCCCTAACCCGCCGTCGACTCCTGGGAACTTCAATCGCAGACCGATCGATGAAGTGAAGGCGTCGATTCCGACAGTGAGCGCCAACACTAGAAACGTTCCAGTACCAGGCAGATCACCGGACAAGTGGGGAGCTAGTTCAAGCAGTGAGGGGCGACGGAGTTTCCGAAGGGAGCAATCCTTTCCCTTCAAGCGATTAATTGTGGAGGATCTACAACGTAAGAAGCAGCAAGGACTTTGCTACCATTGTGATGGGAAGTACACGCTAGGGCATGTATGTGGGGAGAAACAATTCCACATCCTCCAAGCTGATGAAGAACAACCGGTGGAGCTACAGGAAGAAGAGGATGTACTGGTCAAACAGGTGATGTGTCTTCAGCTAAATGCGCCCGAAGAAGTCACTCAACCTTTCTTCCCACCTTGAGGACAAGGTGGGTTCTTTTGGGGGGGGGGTATTGTTG
>JAOSBM010000008.1:21663124-21682811 GCA_027568955.1 Erythroxylum tenue
CAGAAGCTCCTCTCTTCTAAATAACTACAGTCACTCAATCATCCCATGCTACCTAAGGATCATAGAAATGTCCACGTTTGCATTTTAGCCCTATTCAACTATTGGCAAACCAGTTTTATAAGAAAATTGTGGAAATAACTAAGAAGCAAATTATAAGGCATCCCAGTCTCCTACTACTACACTTCGCAAATTCAATATAAATAGTTTATTGAAGGAATTTGACTCACCAGTTACTGTATCCCTGCTTGGCAAGATGAATGCATCAGGAGGAAGTTCCTGGAATTCGACACCAAGTGGAGGACCATCTTCCCTATAGTTCCTGCCCAACTGCCTCTTGACAGCAGTTATAGCTGCATTTTCAATTTCGCCCTTCACTTTCAAATATCCTGATGGTTTATGACCCAAGCTAGCTGCACTTTTTGGAATCAATGGCATGTTGGCCCCATTCTGTGTCAGATACCTCAAACCTTCCATATCAAAGTGGTTCGCGTTTTGAGGGAAAATCTTATCTTGCAAGGATGAACCACTTTCTGAAGATGTATCATCCATGTGACCAGAACTCACTCTGTATCGGCTGGTATAATCATGGGTGACATCAGCAGCAGAAATGTCATGGCCATAAAGCCTCTCGCTCTCAGCTTCCCTCGCATCAATATTTCTGTAATCACCTTGTTTAGTACTGCCACAAGAATCCTGTCGCAATCCACTCCCACGATCCTGAATAATACCGCTAGACCGATCAAGTCTTCCATTAGCATAGGTCTCATCTCTCAAAGATTTATTATCCTTTAATCTTCTGTGGCAAAACCAACTAGATATTTGTTTTTCCGTCAATCCTATATGCTGCGCAAGTTTTGATTTCATTTCTTCTGTGGGGTATTTGTGCTCTGAGAAAACAAAACATTTCACCTTCAAGATGATATATAACTAAGCTCTGAAGCCTGCAACAAATAGAAAGACTGAAAAGTGATTGTACCATTGTAGAAGTTCTCCAAGGCAATAACCTGTGCTGGTGTCTTGAGTTTCCTTTTGTTATTCTTATCTGTAGGAACTCTATTTTCTTCGGAGTGTGCCTCACTCATATCTAATTTGAAAAACATATACAAGAAAGATAAATCATTAAAACCATCAGAATCCCATTGACGCCAAGCTCAAGTATCAGAAATTTCATCCCATTAAAAAATGAAGCCTGTAAGTGGACATACAATAAGTAACATAGGAGTGTAACAAGAAAAACCACTCAAAGACATGTATTTAACTCAAGACTTTATGTTTTACAGCACCACCTTGTTTTTTTGCAGCACTTGCTACTAGAAATATTAATGCAAGGAAACCCCAAGAACACGTTATCAGGGCAAAATTACTAAAATGGTGAAGACTTCCTCAAAAGCGTTGAAATCCAGTTATGGTACCTAACATTATCCCGAAATTAGAGAACTAGTGCCTTTGGAAAAGATTAGTCATATGGAGAACTACAGTAGGACTAGCTATCAGACTTCGCCCCTGTTATCATGCATCAGCAAAAAATTGGCCGGTCCAACCTTGCAATCAAATTGGTCAGATCCATATGACAACTTTTCCACATTCTTTAAGTAACAGAAAAATCCACTACATGAAACATCAGATTTGAAAGAGCTACAAGAACCTACATAAGAATTAAACAAAGAAGAAAGCCATTCAGATGCAATCTGCCTTCCGTAATCAAGAAATGTTTGAAATATCAGGCACCTGTAACTCAGCCGTCCCCAAGAAAAATGTTTTATCAGAGGTTGACCAAAAAACAAAAAAGACTAGATTAAGATTGCAGACAAATTAAACTCAGAGGACTCAATCGGACAACTGAGCAATAGACTTGTTTGCACGATTGTGGCAGAGCAAACAAAAGGTTCAAAGATAGTAGCCAAAATTTTACGTTTCTAACAAAGCAACGGAAACAGCTGGAACAGCAAATCCGAAGGCAAAAACAATAAAAGTATAATTTCCCAGAAAAATCCTCAGTTTTCTTGTCGACCAATGAATCACCCTGAACCAAAAATCTAAACACAGGAAGTCCATCAGGCATTAGCTGGTTGTTGAAAACGGTGCTGGTGAATGCAGAAAAAACTCAAGTTTCCAGTCTTAAAGTTCCAATTTTTAGTCGCTCACCAAAAATGAAAATTCAATAAAGGAACATTCCCAAACAGAAATTACAAGAAAAAGACCAAAAAACTAAATTTAAAGAAAAAAAAAAGGTAAGAACCCAGTTCTTTAAAACAACCGTAGGTTGAGGAAAAGAGGAACAAATTTTAACCTTCCATGCCTTGTCCCTCCTAGGGATTCTCTCTTTTTCTCTTAGATTGGCTCCAAAAGAGAACCCCGTCAAGAGTGTAATCGCAGAATCGTTTACACAGCCACCAGGGAAAACGGAAAATTGAGTCTCATTGGGTACGACAGCAGCCCTTTTGACATCTACCCATATCCTAATTCTACACTGACAGACGGTAAGAGGGTCCGAAAGAGGCAAAGAAGGTATTTTGATTTTTATTATCCGGGTCTTAGGGGTGGCTTGCGTATGTGTGATTTGATTCAAATCACAGTGTTATGTCTTTTAGGCTATTGATTATACTAAACTGCACTTTGTGGGTTTATCTTCGAAGTTAACCTTCTCTGCTTTTTAAGTTTCCCAGCAAAATAAGAACACATTCCCCATTCCGACAAGAAACAATTAAAGGCTTGGTACTGACGATTCGCTGTCCTCTTGCTGTGGGTCGGATTTAACTCTGGGCCTTTTCTTATTATTTATGCATTCATATCAAACAACAGAACATTGAAAAAGTAAACATCCACCAACTACCTCGAGTAAACTGTACATTTACATGCATTTCACTTGACAGAAAATGGTTGATGTCTATTTTTTTTAATGTAGTACAACTCTTTTGTCTTTCCATCAATCCCAAATTTGGGTCGTGCTTCCACTTTTAAAGTTTTAACCTTTAGCCTCGAACAAGAGATAAAATCACTAAAATGAAGGTACTGGTGAAGAAAGTTGAGGAAGAGAACAAAAGGACAGCAAACTAGGACCATCTTACGGAACACACAGTTCTCACCTCAACAAATATGATATTAAGATGGGTAAATAGAAACAAACATTGTCTCAGCTAAAAATTGCCTCAAAATGTATTATTTTTCTGCTTTGATTCCAGAATTTGTCAGGTTGAGTAAGTTAGCCAAGATTTAGATTGTAAAGGCTTTTCTGAGTCCTCGAATAGACAACTACTCGGACTCTGTTCCTGATGATTGTAAAGGCTTTTATGAGTCCTCAAATAGACAACTACTCGGACTCTCTTCCTGATTGCTACAAAGGGCCTTGGCTTTCAGTGGTTCCAAATCACTCCACCTTTTTGGTAGAGTTTGTTTTGTCGCCTCCTTCAGATGACCCACCAGCCTTGGACTCGTCAAACTCCATTAACTGCATATTTGTCGGAAGACATCACCCGTATTACTTTAATAGCATAAGCTTGGCTTTAAAATAAAAACATGAGAACAAGCCAAGTAAAATTAGCAACCATTCACATTTGGCCACTTTACAGCTTTATGGCTACTTCTGGTAATGAAGTTGAATGATTCTAGCAGGATGGAAAATTAAATCTTACTTGCTTTGATATAGCGACTGTACATAAATCATGGAAATATGTCCTTTCCTTTACCCAACTAGTCGTTAAGATGAAGACTATGACATAAACTAATTTATAATGCTAACTCTAAAGTCAGCAACATAAAACTCCTATGTGAATCCATATTAAACTGCGAGACAAAAAGAAGAGAGGAAAAAAAAAAGACTTCAAAGAAGGTGTTGAACAAACCGGTTTGACTTCACCGTTCCATAGGACATGAGCAGCCAAGAATCCTATTACAGCTGGCACAATATACAAAAGCGCAGGCTGCAAATATAGGGAAACCATGGCATGTATAAACCAAAGATTCAAATTTAAAAAAATGAAAGATGACAATAACAAGAGCCCATTGAGTCAACTTACCTGTGCAGCTTGGAACCAGTTCATGACAATAATTGTAAGGACCAAACCGACTGTATACCCCAGAAAAGCACTCTTAAAGTACTGACTATCTTTTCCTCTAGAGACATCAAATCTCAATGCCAGAGCAACAAATATACCTAAAAGTTTTTTTTAAAAAATAAAAACCATTTCAAAGTGAGAATCGAAAGAAGTGATCACCATCTATTGGCTCCAAATTGAATTTTAAGAACTTACCAGGAATTACAATGTCACCCAGTCCAAGCATAGAAAATGGCCGTGCAGCATCTGCTGTTGGGAATAGAAGCTATGAAGAGTTGAACCTTTCCAATTAGCATACAGTAAAAAAACCACGATGAGTTTTACAGCCAGAGATAAACCAATTGTAGATAGAACACTAACCTTGATTGGAGCATCAAAAGATTTTGCGACACTAACCATCACAGGAGTGAAGAAAACCCAAAAAATATCATATACAAACAGTCCAGCCTACAGTAATTAGGAAGGAAAACATGCTTGTCATAAGCAGATAGTACAGGTATTATCCTTGCCATGATCAATCAAGGCAGACACATTATAAAACCATATAAATGAATCCAGAATCCAATATTAAACGTAAAGAACTTAAATTAGGGCATGTGTGCAAAGGTTCATAACATGAGGAACATGACAGTTACAGGTCATGGCAAACAGCAATTCTTTCAGAACTCTAGCCCTTTTTCTGTGTAACTACATCAAAACTAGGATTAATAGTGAGAACAGTTTCAAATGAATATAAGATTAATGCTTATATATTCTTGGATGCTACATTAGAGGATCAAAATTGCAGGGATATATGTAGAAGCACTTGTATTGTAATAAAGCCACATGCTAATTAGAGGAGTATAACAAAAGCAATGGTGATGAATGAGTTTAGTTACAATATTAGTGACAATGTGATCCAAATATGATAGAACTTTCAAATCATGGCAATATCCTCAGTTGCACTAATGGTGATGGTGCTTGTTGAAGGTGGAGATCGTAAAAGTAGGAAAACAAGACAAATGAGTCAATGGAAGGTCATGCAAATGAGACCCAAAAAAATTTCGATAGTAAAGCAAGCCAGTTTCATAAAGTTTAATAGAATCACAGCCAACATGAACATCCAATAGGAAATTAAACATAAGTATTGAAAATACTTTAGAAACAGAAACTAAATTCAATTACCAAGAGGATAGCACCAGTCTTAAATGACCCGAGGGAAAGCATTTCAATACCCTGCAAGAAAACATATGTAAATCCTTGGGACTTCAAAGATAGACTTAGAGCAGTTGAACCTTAAATACTTGCAAACAACACCCGACCTGAATGCAGAAAGCCAAGCCCAATATATTGTTAGCCAGCCAATGTTTTTGAGAAGCATACCATGCACAAAAAAATGTTCCAGGTATTGCTGCAATGATCTGAGATCTTGTGAACTCAATCTCCAAAGCTGTGTAAGAAAGGTAAAGGGAAAAACATCATTCTGCATAATGCAAGCAAGATGTCAACTAGATCAAGCACAAGCTATAAATTAGGAAACTAACTGATTGAACAAGTGGACAACCCTAACCTTCTAACACTAGTTTGAACAAAAAAGACCTAGCAGTGGCATCTACCAATGTACAAAATTTTTCCATAACCAGATCTGAAGTAACAATTTTTTCCAGCATAAACAGATGTTTCAAGTGCATAAGAACATAAGTATGACCATCTAACTCATCAAAATCCACCTTTCAAACACAGGGACAGGTACCAAAATATAAGCATTAGCAATGACCCTTAACTAAGTTCAAAAAATGATATAACAAGCTGCAAATCACTCTGGTTAAGGGATAGTCTCAAGATTATTAGGTTACTTCCACAATCATTATGCAAACAGAAGCAAGGGCAGCAAACTTCAAATTTGCATTGAGAAAACAGATACAATAAAATTCTCTGGAAACTTACATCCAAAGTTCAATCCAAGCAAAAATTATATAAACATAGTGACTAGTACATTTGATACAAAATTAATGCCAAAATAACAAGAAAATTTAACACAATTTAGTTTAATTTGCAATGCAAAATGTGAAAGGATCGTAAGAGCATCACTTACAACGAACATATGGAAAATGCCAGACAATAGAGTCATCATTCCAATGCTTAGGAAGAAAACGCTTCATAGCTGGTAGCAATGTTGCCCTGGAAAAGCGGAAACAAGAAGAATATAATAAAATGACCTCAAAAAATCACAATCAATCATCTTCATGAGGATATTAACTATTAAAATCAAATCAATTGTGGAAAGAACTTACGAAAGAGCAACAATTCCAAGAACGAAAAAGTAGCATGTCAGCACAGCATTAACCAAGTCTTTAGAAAGAAACTTAAAGAGTAAGAACAGAGATAACAGCATTGCACTCCCTACAAAGGGAAATCGCATTGCATGTTCATTGGACATGGTTTCCTGGAAGTTAAACAGCATATTAGGTATTGCCCATATATAACCATGAAATTATAATCAAACAAATAAACAAGTGAATGCTTACTGTAGGAGGCGTTGGCTTGACAGATCTGTAACAACCAACGTAGACTGCAAGACAGGCAGTCAAGATGACATTTATGTTTGGCTCTACCTTCACAACAAGGGGTGCAAGGGTGAGACCTGCATTCAATTATTTGAAAAGTGTTAGACAAGGTTCAAGTACCAAACCTCATTGACAAAAGAAAGGTGCCAGTAAAAGTGCTCAAAACCCAATCTTCATACTGAGTGCAATGGTTTTCCTCAATTATCCAACTTATATTAATTACATATAATTTAAATAACTGCAAATGAACAGCTTTAATTCAGCCATATAACCAAAAAACAAATGTAAACCTGCTAGAGCCACATTAGCCATACGCTCACAATTCTTCATCTTCTATTCAACACAAACCCTCCAGTGAAAATTTAATTAATCAGCCGTACGCAAAAGTAAAGTCTTGACGATCAATCAAAACGTATCCCCCGGTTCGCCTCTTTAGCGATCAAAAAATTCCTGCACTTCGAATTTTAAAGATAGAGATCACCAACAAAATAACACAATACTTTGGCATCAAATTTCAATCCTTTCAGTTGCTAAGCAGCATAAATCATGAGATTCACAACTTAATACATCACCACATATTCAGGATGATAAATCAAAACCAAAATGAGAATAATGGCCACTAAAAGATGGTTTCTTGAATCAAAAACGAAAATTAAAACGATTATAGTCTTAATTTTCTCAAGAAGCAAACAGGGAATAAGAAATTAAAGAATCACAAAAATGAAATCAACACAAGAATATAACAACAGTTGGGGAAGGAAAGAATATAATGACAGTTAGAGAAAGAGACAGTGGGGATTTTGGTACCAAATAGCAAATACACCTTCTCTCTCTAAGGGTTGCCGGTAAAGTGCAGATCGGAGAGGCCGTCAAGAGAGAGAGAGCGTATGTGTTTGAAAGTAGAGCGTTTTTTGGTTTTTTGCAGAGCAGAGATAGGGTTTAAACATTTCTTCTTCCTGTTTTTTTTTTCTCCCGGTTAAAAGAGACAGGTTAATGAGTTAATAAAAGGACAGACCTGTCACTTAATGATAAGTTCAATGTCAGTTGAATTGTATGGTCTCGTACACGTGTGTGGTGTTTATTGGTCGTTGACGGTGAAAGATTAGTCACCAGTGAAAACTTCACACATTTACTGTGATTAAGATAGCCACGTCGTGAGAGGTTGGTTCAACCAATCATGAATTGCCATCTCAGCATTCAAAAATATCTTTCCGCTGCAACCGCGTCGCAGGAGATGTCCACTGTTGTGTTGCTGGGCTACCACTTCGAACAAGGGCCTTTGCTTTGTGTTAGTTGCCGCTTCATCTTACTCTCTCTCTTTTGTCCTGTCCTGTGTGCCGTTGCTACGCATCGATCAGTTCGAAGGAATTCAAAACACACCAATCTCTACATACCCATTAAAGAAAACTAGAAGATTGGCCCAACAATTGCTTGATATTCCCTTTAAAATGGCGGTTCAGGGAGTACTTTCTCGTATACGGTCACATACAACGTCTAAAACGTACAGAGTTCTTTACTTCGTCACTTCTCTTAGATGCCCTTTTCCACACTTTGCTTTTAGATGTATACAAACGCGTGGAGTCTCTCAAAGTCCCAATCAAGAACTAGTTTCGTCATCATCACTAGCTGATTCTATGTTGGTTGAGAAAGTTCTCTTCAATTTAAAGCAAGGTAATTTGAGTTCTTTCCATAGTTCTCGATTTCGCTTGAGCTCATTAATCGTAGTTGAGGTATTATCCCGCTGTGGCGATAATTTGCAGCTGGGCCAGAGATTTGTAGATTATGTTGTTTCACATAGTACCACTATTAATCATTCATCGAACTCGTTGAGTGCAATGATTGATATTTTGGTTCGTTGTAGGAGGTTGTCCGAAGCTCAAGCTTTGATTCTTAGAATGGTCAGGAGAAGTGGAGCATCGAGGGTTGAGATTGTCGAGTCTTTGTTATCAACAAATGGTGTTTGGAAGTCGAATGGTCTAGTGTTTGATTTGCTGGTTAGAACATATGTCCAAGCTAGGAAGTTAAGGGAAGCAACTGAGGTGTTTAGAATCTTACGATTTAAGGGGCTTTCTTTGTCCATAAATGCTTGCAATAGTCTTCTTGGAGGGATAGTGAAAGTTGGATGGGGGGATTTGGTGTCAGAAGTGTATAGGGAAATTGCTAGAACTGGGATTGCAATGAATGTGTATACATTAAATATTATGGTCAATGCATTGTGTAAAGATCGTAGATTTGATGATGTGAAGTCATTCATTTCGGAGATGGAGGAAAAGGCGATTTTTGCAGATAGCGTGACTTATAATACTCTCATCAATGCATATTGTCGCGAAGGACTTTTGAAAGAAGCATTCGAGGTAATGAACTCGATGTCGGACAAAGGGATGAAACCAGGACTTTTGACATATAATGCTATCATAACTGGTTTGTGTAAAAAGGGAAAATATACAAGGGCAAAGGAAGTTCTGAATGAGATGATGGGCAATGGGTTGAGTCCTGATACTACTACTTATAACACATTACTTGGTGAGAGTTGTAGAAAAGAAAATACTCTTGAAGCTGAAGAAATTTTTAATGAGATGGTGCATCGAGGTGTGGTTCCTGATCTCCATAGCTTCGGTTCTCTTATTGGGTTGTTTTCAAAAAATGGAATTCTTGATAAGGCCTTCAAGTACTTTAGAGATATAGAGATTTTTGGACTGGTTCCAGATAATGTTATTTATACTATCCTCATAGATGGGTATTGTAAACATGGCATGTTGTCAAAGGCTTTGAGGATGCGAGATAAAATGCTTGAGCAGGGTTGCGTACTGGATGTGGTGACATATAACACATTATTAAATGGGTTGTGCAAAGAGAAGATGCTTACTGATGCTGATGAACTGTATAATGAGATGATAGAAAGGGGTGTTCTTCCTGATTTTTACACGTTTACCACAGTTATTCATGGACATTGTAAGGTTGGGAATATGCAAAAGGCGCTATGTTTGTTTGGAAAAATGACTCAAAGGAATATCAAACCAGATATTGTGACATATAACACACTAATTGATGGATTTTGTAAGGTAGGTGACATGGAGAAAGCAAATGAGTTATGGCATGGTATGATCTCTAGGCAGATTTTTCCTAATAAAATTTCCTATGCTATACTCATAAATGCTTATTGTAGCAGGGGCTGTGTGTCAGAGGCCTTTAGATTGTGGGATGAAATGATCGAAAAAGGTATTAAGCCCTCTCTCGTAACATGTAATACGGTTGTGAAGGGCTATTGCAGATCAGGTAATGCATCAAAAGCATATGAGTTCTTTGGTAAGATGATTTCTCAGGGGGTTGGTCCTGACAGCATTACATATAATACCCTCATCAATGGATTTGTCAGGGAAGAAAACATGAATAAAGCATTTGTTTTGATCGATAGCATGGAAAAGGAAGGGCTGATGCCCGATATCATTACCTATAATGTAATTTTGAATGGATTCTGTAGGGCTGGTAGAATGCAGGAGGCCGGAAACATATTCCAGAAAATGATTGAGAAAGGGATAGATCCTGATAGATCCACGTACACGGCATTGATAAATGGTCATGTCTCCCAGGAAAACATGAAAGAAGCATTTAGATATCACGATGAAATGCTGCAGAGGGGATTTGTCCCAGATGATGACTTCTAGTTCCATCCACAAGCAGCTTCTTGTCATTATTGTGAAATGATATGTGGACAAGCCAACCAGGACAGCCTGATTGATCTATTTAATGATAAAGCTGCAACAGAGATGCAGCTAGAACTTGTTTCACCGGTGCTGCACTTTCTGAATATCATTGGTTCACTGCCAGGTTGGATATCATGTTGGTGATCCTTCACTTTATTTGACATTGTATTATCACCAACTTTGATATGAAAGTATGATTTTTTAATTCAATATTAATTCACTTATCTTTCGTGTAGAGCTGTGCACAGAAAACCTAAAGTTGAGCTTCACTCCACTACAAATTCCTGGTTCAGGAGTATGAACCTTTTCAGATTACGCATGGCTGAAATGGTGGTTGTCGCCAGAATCTCTAGACGTTCTTTGGAATAACCATAGACTTTATTGAGATAGGTAAACTAACCTACATTTTTCTTCTTCTTTTTTTATGTAGAAGCTTTTGGTATATAGATATCTTAGATTTTGGGCCAGTCTCTGGGATAATGAAATGCATTTAAACCTGCATAATAGCAAGAAACATCGGCCTTCAGAGCAAGAGTTGTAATTTTATGCATCATATGCCTTCAGAAGCATTGTAATGGAAATCATAGTCAAAAGTTTTGCAAGTCATGGTTTTGATACTCTTTTTCACTTGTCAATTTTTTCTGTATGCAAGTTTCTTTCTTTTTCCAGGTTTTTGGATGCGTGGCCTCGTGCATATCTGTGGATCACATTGCCTGGCCAGCAGGTCAGGAGCCATGAAGAGAGAGGTTAAAAAACCAAAAAAGCCATAGTATTACGGAGAGGTGTACGTTGTTCCACTCTTGTTGTTCTGACGCTGTTTCAGCTTGTTTCATTCACTTATTTATATAGGTTCTACATAAATTTGTGGATAAGATAAGTTAGAACAGCAAGAGTGGAACAAATGATCTGATCCTAATTCTACGGAAAACAGTAGTACCTTGTATTCGATACAATCAACTCTTTCTTTTTTTTTCTTTCAGTAGTGGGATAAAACATGGAAAGGATTAATTGAAGGATGGCTTTTTCCACGTTTGTCTTAATCTATTAATTTCCTCTTTGTTTTGATTTGACCGTTTCTTTTTTGGTTTACTAAGTCGATAGAGCCTCATCATATTTGATAAGAACTCTTGGACCCCATTTCCAATAATTCAACAGAGTCTCGCTTAGGAAATTAAGACTAACGCTATGAACATGAAATCACAACGATGAAAGCGAAATATCAAAAATTGTCAAAAAGAACATCATAATCACGCACCGTGTTTGTTAGTTTACTTCCAACGGTCGATGTATATTGCGGCGATGGTATTTAATTTCAAGCTGCCATTTTTCTATTTCCAAGGGTCTACAGCCGACAAGTCAATATGTTTCACATGCCGTTCTAATTCATAATCACTGATTTAGAGATAATATCGGAATTAGTCAAGAGTGGTGATCTATTATCATTTGAGACGTTGAGAATGAAGAAATATATGCTAAAAGCAACTTATCCATTAATCTATCTTAGAAGAATCATATAAAAGTTAAAATTAAAAGTGATTTATATAAAAATCAATTAAATTGGTCTCACACAATAGCTTAAGTTATTATAATAAAACAGTCATTATACATGATATTAGAGCCTTTGTGACTAAGTAGTCGTGAGTTTAAATCCTACCACCCTTCTATTATTCAACACAAGATAAAGTGAGTCTATACAAATTTCAAGCTCAAAGGGCTTTCACTTGAAAGAATGTATTAGTAAATATATAAAATTAATTAAGTTGGCCTCACACAACAGCTTAAGCTATTGTGGTGAAGCGGACATTTAATAATTTAAAGGTTTCGGGTTAACAAGTCTAAATGATTTGAGTGAATATGAGTTTTTTATATATAGAGAGAAACCTTAATGTTATATTCCTAATTTATGAGAACAAATTAAAAGTAATTAGTGTACATAATTCTTAAGAAAGCGGTGGAGTTTCTTTTATGAAATTCATTATTGGAAAAGGTGGACAACTTATAAGTATCTCTTGAAAAGTCAAAAGCCAAAAGAAGCCATAATACCTCAAAACACGTCTATTCCAATATATTCAACTACATGTTCGTAATCAAATTTTATTTTTGTAAGGGGGAGTGATGAAAATTTGGGGGAGTGATTGTTTTGTCATTTTTGTATTTCTTGCATTTTATATGTGTTAGAATATATTTTATATATTTCTTATTTAATTTTAACATTTTAAATTGGACATATAAGATAATTGGAATTATTTTATAGATTAAAGATTGTATTCCTATTACAGCAGAAATCTTTTTAAATATACATGCTGTTAAGATCTCCCATTTAAGGTGGACTTCTGAATGTTTATCAATACACGTGGACTTTTCCTAATTGGTGTTGAAGTCTATTACTACAGGTCATTGAAAAAAACCTATGTTGCGGCAAAAGAAATCAGTAGGGTGTGCGACAGTTTTTGGAGAGTGTAGCAGCTCACCTTTGTTGTGTGTGTTTTGGTCTTGATATTTCAGTGGGGTAGCTTATGTGATTTTTGTGTCTTGCAATTAAATGGTGAGTGGGTATTGAGGTGACGTAGGTGTGTTAATTGGAGATTTTCCATATATGTGCATATCTTTTGATTAGTGAAGTTACGTGGGTCACGCACAAAGTAAGTTCTTTATTGTTTTATTTGTGGCCTATGATTGGTGGCTGAAAGTTGTCTTCTTGGTGAGTAAGGAGTTTAGGTGAACACGGTTTTATTGGTTTTACTAGCTGATGCGTATGATTTTGAAGCGCTGCACTTTTTCTTATGGAAAAGATATGTTAAGCAGTCCACGTATGATACGAGCAGATGTTGTTGTTATGTGTCATTGAAGGAGTTCACTGTTTGCGGCATATATCAATATAATTGCTGAAGAATGGGCGTTGTAGAGCGCGGTAACTTGGTCTATTATTGCTGAATAATTTCAGATCTGGAAGTTGTCTTTTTCTGTTTGATTTATTATTGTTTTGAGTGAAAGTAGTTAGACAAATCCTCTGACGAGGTTAGTACGAGGCGGTCGTACTATTGGGTTGATTGAGAAAATCCTCTATTGAGGTTAACACGAGTCGGTTGTGTTATTGGGTGTGAAGATCTTTCACGGGTAGTTAGGTTGTGGGTCGGTTACATAGATTGGGTCTTACGAGGTAGATCAATCTTTTGTAATTTTTTGTGAACTACAGTGGAAGAAATTAATCTGGGTGAGGGCCCCGCAGACATAGGCAAAGTGTGCCGAACTGCGTTACCAAACGTTGACGTCTTTGGTTTTTTGCTTTTGTGATTGTTGATTTACTTGTGCGAAAAAAATTTAATTTTGGATAGCCTGCGAATTTATTGACGATTTAATTATTTCAATATGATATATTTTGAGTAAATTTATGTTATGTTCATGTATAGATATTTTCGATGTTTTAAAAATCAGACCGAACATCAAATCGATCAAAAGAAAGGTGTAAGGTTTAAAGGTTCAACGGATAATGAATCGTTATAAAACCGGTATACAATAAATAAGAAGAAAATTTTATAAGAATAAGTAAAAACAAAATATTTTATTGAAATAAAAAATACACCAATGTCTATTATTATATAATAAATTAATAACAAATAAATATGAATCTAATATAAAATTTAAAATAACATTAAAAATCAAAAATGTATTTATGAAGGAGGTTGTGTCTCATCGTCATCAAAAGCTCCAAATTCACGCTATTTAAAGGCTCGTAACTATGCTTTCATCCAAAGTATTTGCATCAACTTCTTCTACTGCATTTAAATAAATTACAAATTAGTAATGTATAAAATTATTCTCAATTGTAAATTTGTAATATATTATATTTTTAACTTAAATATGATCAAAATAAGATATAAACTGACCACCAGTATATGTTCTTAATTTATTCGTTGTGACAAATACATTTTCTTCATAAATCACCTTTTCAAGTTCATTATAATTAAGATGAAGTGATGGTTCTTCTTCTTTGATCCAAAAATAAGTGTGTTTAATATCAAATGGATCATACATTTTCTTCTTACTAAGCGCTCTGATTACATAACAGAGAAATTATAAATTCAATAATAAAAATAAAATTAATGAAATAAAAATAAAACTATAAAATACATGTTCTTCATTCTCAAATTATAAGTAACGTAAACAAGGTCATTAAGTCTTTGATGTTCCAAACGATTTCTTTTCTTTGTATGAATACGTTCAAAAATACTTCAATTACGTTCACAACCTGATGCAAAAGCTATTTGACTGAGTAATCTAATAGTGAGTTTTCTCAATATTAGAGCACTGTCACCGATTAATCTCCACCAATGATTTGTATTTTAAATTAATAGTTATGATAAATAAATATATTAACAATAAATAAAGAATGAATTAAAAGTATAAAACTTACCTGGCTGCATTTTTCATCATAAATTCTCTCTTTGTTGATGATTTAGCAAAACTCTCTAAACTTTCACGATAAAATTTAATTTCATTTATCAGTTGTGATTGCTCTTTAATATAAAAAAAACCTTTCCTTTCAATCACATCAACACAGACTACCCATAATAGTAATTATACGTGCATCTTCACTATCTAAGCAATAAGGATTGAGAAAATAAGTTGGTAAGTAGATCCTTTGGGTAGGATGCTTATCCCATCGTCGGTCAATAATATTTATGTACGACTTGTACAATTTCTCCTTCCCTTTAAAAAGATCTATAATTGTTTTGTGAGTTCTATACATACCATCATATATATACCCCAAAGTCGACTTCTCAGCTGAGTCAAACCTCAACAACCTTATAAGTGGAGCCACAATCTTCACGATGATTAAGCAAGCATCCTAAAATCTATTATCTAGAATAATGGCACAAACTTATTTTCTTTTTTCACTCTTTGATAACTTATGAATTGAAAGCGTTTATTTGTCACTAAATTTTGAAGTAATTGCTTATATTCATAAATACTTTTCAAAGTAATAAGTGTGGTTGCAAACCTGGTAATAGCGGGACGCACGATCTCAACCCAATCTTCTTGCTTTCTTAACCATGACAAAAATGTGATATGATTATACACAAAAATTATGTTCTTAGATCCGCAAGAAGCAAGACTAGAAATATGGTCCATACCACCAATATCTTTTAAAATAAGGTTTACATAATGAGCAACACATAGAGACCAATAAATATGTCCATATTCTGATTGTAATAAGTATCCAATATGTACATAATTTGTAACACCCCACTCTCATCTGACACATGCACGTATGCCCTTCGGATACACGTGCAAATGCCCGACAGAAATGGTATGTTAACTATTTCACCTTCACTTTATAACATGGCATCGTAAGCTAAGTCATAAATTACACATTGTTTTAAAAGCCAAAATTTCCTCATTTTATATCATAAACCATAAATTACATTGTAGCATTGTGTTCCACATCCATGTTTACATAACATCATCCTATGAGCATCAACAGCTCAGTATGCTACATAAATGAAGAATCCCAAAATATAACACAAACTATTCCTTCACTCTCAGCGGACCGACCTTTGAGCTATATCTGATCTCCACAAGTTATACAAAATCACTTCTATGCAGTCTTAGAAGCTAGGGCGTCGCTCTCTCGAACTTGAAACTGTCAACGTTGTAATTTTGGTAAGTTTTGCGAACTCAACAGAGTAACCATCCTCGATGGTTCACTCTTGTCATACAACACATAATAAATCATGTTATCATGTAATTCACATCAACTTGATTTTTGTCAAGTAATATCACATAACACCTTATCACATTTGTCATATTTCAAAAACAAAATTCAAACATTTCATCATTTCAGTACAATTTTGCTGAGCATACACATTGACAAATTATCACATATTTCATACACAAAGTTCTCAAAACACTGCAATCATTTAATTTATTTATATCATATGTGTATGCAATGTTATGAGACTCGATTTCATTTATTTCATCGTTGTGACTGTGTGCTTTTTTCACTGTCCCGTATCCGTAATGGATAACAGGCTCTTTCATATTGTCCCTTATTCGTTGGGGATACAGGGCTCTTTGTACACATTGAGCCTTAGGCTCTAATCACGAATGTCTGAGCTTTAAGCTCTTTTTCACTGGCGACATAATTAGTTGCATTATCTGTAACGAAATGCACAACATTCTTTAGTCCAACCCACTCGACAATTTCATAAAATAATTCAGATAAAGCATTAGCACTTTTTACCATATCAGAAAAATCAAAAGACTTGATAAAAGTTGTTCCAATATACAATAAACCAAGAAATTAATCAAGGTTCTTTATCTTTGATCTGTCCACCTATCTGCTATAATAGTGCATCCTGTCAATTCCTAACTAGACTTATATATATATCCCCAATTAACTGACATTTCTTTTTTAAATCTTGAAGTAAAGGCACACACAACTCATAATAAGAAGGTACCTTAAATCTTATACCTATTACTGTTGTAGCATCTATTACTTCTTGAAAATATGGTGAATTTAAAGCATTTAAAGGAATGCACGAGTGATAAAACCATCTATTCCATGCTCTTTTACATCATAAAACAACATTCTTATCAGTCAAAACACTTTTTAAACTAGGTTGAGAACTAGGAGTAGTTCTTGAAGAAAAATAAGAATCAATGTCAACAATAGCTTTCCTTTTTTCTTTTTCCTTTATGTAGTACTTGTGGTGTTTCGACATCTCCAAATGATATATCATGAGCCTCTTTGTTTTCCTTTTTCTTTTTTACTTGTTGCTGCAAATATTTTTCAATCATATCACGTACATCAAGTGGTACTTTTTTGCATGAAGCAATATTACCCTTAACTCCAGCAAAATGTTCTTTCATTCTATAAATTCCACCTCCTTTAAATATTCTACCATAAAACATATAGTTATATTGAATATTCTCATCAAATGCTTGAGAAGAAGAAAAATAATTCCATGCTGGATCGAACTTATCCCAAGTAGATGATGCGATATTCATCGAATCTTTTTCTAATGATTCTATATTCTCCATTATGATTTAACCTAAAAAGTATAAAAAAATAATTAGGTATATTATGGTCAGGACAAAAGTCTCCTACTTAAAATAATTCTCGTCTTCAATAGTCACAAGCTTAAAATTGTTCTTGAGGATACCTTTTTTTAACAATTTATAAAACTTATCTCATTGACTAAGGTAAATTGTAAATATATAAAAGGATAGTCACAGGTATAAAATTGTTGTTTAGGATACAATTTTAACATACAAATCGGTTGAAATTCTATATTTAACTAAATTCATGTATTGTTTAATATATTGTTTAACTCTCAAACAAATCTTAAAAGTATTGACAATTCAATTCTAAATTGAATTAGATCTAAGGTTTGACGAATTTTCAATCTAAACCTCATATAGCTTTAGTTACAAAATTTCTCTTTATTTTTATTTTACATAAAAAAAGTAACTACTACTTTAATATGTTAGATAATACACAATTCTCACTCCAGTTTTTGTAATTATGTTAATTTCAAGATCTTTCTTCTTGTAAGTATCATCTTCTAGGTAATCAAATTCTTTTGATTAAGAACTTATGACAACAAGTGAGTTCATTATTTTTCTAGGAAATTATTAGAAAAGGCACCTTTAAAGACCAACACAAATCAATAATCATATACACGGTGAATGAAATCAATTCACATACATTAAAAAAACTAACAGCAGAATGGTGAATGAAATCAAATCATGTACATACACAGAAGACCAAATACACTCACTTATTAAACTTTGCTCCGGCAATTACTTGCGTAACTTCAAATAATCTACTATTATCTTGCCAAAATATTGTAAGTGTAGTTTTCATTCAAAATTGTATATATAACATAACGTTAAAGAAGACTAACTATGAATAAAGTAGAGATCTTCTATAGTTGGTACTCTTGTAAACAAGCTCCAAAATCTGTATTTCACTCCAAAACAAATTCTGTATTTCATTATCTCTTAACATCATAAACTTAAATAACACAATCCAAAATATGTAATTCACTCTAAAACAAATTATGTATTTCATTATCTCTTAACATATCTGAAACTTAAATAACACAATCTAGAATCTATATTTCACTCCAAAACAAATTACGTATTTCACTCCAAAACAAACTCTGATATTCAAGTTGAAGCCACAGTGTTGAGGTGACTTTGTTTGCAACGTTTAATCAACATCTCAAAGAGAGAGAGATACTGAGGCACATTATAAATTGTGAGAAACTTTTGCCCATCTCTGCTTGAAGTATATTAACTCATCACAGAGACAATTATAATGTTTAGAGAATAATCTCAATCCTTGCTCATTCCAAATAGGACAAAGGATTATTTCAATTGAGGAGTTGGATCTTCATGGAATTAATCACATGTTAGTTCTAAAACACATTTCATGGATTTCAAAACTCTTTTTGCTGAGTTCTAGAAGAAATCATAAGGATTGTAGAAGTCAAATTCATCAAATCTGTTTTAGGAACAATTGATTTAGACTTCACGTATAGTGTCCAAAGGTGTGGAGCTTGTCCGATTCCTTCTCGCTCTCTGATGCACACGACCCACACTACCCAGAAATACCTAAATCACAAATCCAAAGATTCATATATTATTGCAACAAGTCTAGGCCTCAGATACAAAAAAGAATTAGCAATGCCCTTAAAAGAAATCAAAGGCAAAACCAAACATAGACAAGAAATTTACCTACAAAAGATGGAGGCGATGAGATATGCGAAGAGGACGGCGAAGAGAAGAGAGTAGCAGCGAGCAGAGAGAGTTTCATTTTTTAAGAGTCTGGCAAAGATGGTAGATGGCTAGAAATGGAAGATGACGGAGAGATCTAGCGAAGATGGACAAAAATGGAAGAAGGCGGTGAGCATCGTGTTTGAAGAGAGAGTGGATCTGGCAAGGAGAGCGTATAGTATGAACGAAACAAGATTAGCCAGCCTTTTATCGACAAACCGGTTGGACCAGTTGGCTGAAAAGTCAACTGGTTCTTGGTGATGCTGTCGCCTGCAACCAAATATAAAAGAAATCACTTTCGTTAAAACAAATTAATATAGTAGCGGTAAGCGGATATCGTTCCCACGAGGAATCTTTAACGGTAAAGGTTAGCTAGTTCAAACAAAAATAGAAAAGGGGGTTTTTGTCACGACAATAATATAAAATCAAAGGGAAAATTAAATCTGAAAATTAAATGAAAAAATACCTTGGTGTCGGTCACCGATGTTACCATGCTATTATGGATCCTTGATAAAAATTATAATATTAATGAACATTCAAATTTCTCTTAAAAGTATTGACCAGAAACATGTATTCTAGCAATCTTATTAGACAACAA
>JAOSBM010000008.1:21686313-21697912 GCA_027568955.1 Erythroxylum tenue
GGGAGGTTGCCTACTTGCAAATGGGCCGTGGATACGTGGACCTGGGCTTGGGCCTAGAATAGCCGACCCAACCAGACAGTATTTCAACGATTAGTGAATCAAGAGCTTCGACCAGTATGCTATACTAGTTGGCCAGTTCATCGCATATAGCTATTGTAACAGCTCGTTCTTAGCTCTAACAACTAATGGACGTCACAAAACACTATAACTAGGTCTTTTCTCGTTGAATTTAACATCAAAAAGGTTTTGGATATTGTGTACTCAAATTTCAAAGAGTTTTTTAATCATTTGAGCATCATTAGCTCATATTTGTATGAATGAGCCATTTTGAGTTATCAAGCGAATAAGTGAGATAATTGTTAATTGTAATCTTTTATTAGGGTGTTGGATATTGTACTTGAAAATGCTCCACGTGGGATTATGGTTCCACTTCACGTTAGAAAAATATTGTAAGAAAGATTCCTTCTTCACCGAGAAAGATTGTATAAAGATTATTTTTTACCTTAAAAAAGAATTTAAGTGAAATTTTAAGAAGACCTTTAGGTGCCATTACGGACTAACATGGGTGTTATATCATTTGATGATATGTTATTTTAGTGAGAGTTTATATTTATTAATAGATACTAAAATATAAATAATTTGGAGAGTTTACAGTTTACACCCTGATTTCAGTAGGTTTGATCTCACTAAGGAATAAGGTAAGACAGGTTAAAACATACTTGTTAAGATCATATGACATGAAATTTTCGTGCCATACATCCATACTTGATCCATATTATTAATTATACTGATGTATGTGACCTCTAATAAGTCTAGTCATAATAACTATGATGAAGATCTCTTTGATCATATATTGATATGACTGAGGAATTAGATTTTTTAAAGATAATTTCATAATAATAGCAATTATAAGCTCTTAAGATTTATTATGACATATAATTATAAGGTATTATGCATACGTAGTCATAGTCCAAATGAGATTTTTAGAGGATATATTTGGTGCATTAAAAACTGAAAATAGTTACGAACAATCTTACCTTTTGAATTCATCTTAATAACAAATTAAGATATATTTTTATCGGACTTTAATTTATTTTTTTAATTTGAGGTAGTCTAACTTAGAATAAATAAAAGATTGTATTCATCTTACTAACTAATTATTAACATCATCTTTTAATATCCTTTCTTAATAAATCATAATTACATTTTTCAATGTGATTAAAGAATAAAATGACCATACTTGTCTCAATCAAGCGTGCAGGACTATGTCATTAGATTCACCACCCTGAAATATAATATAATGGTGTTCTTTGAGCTTAATGGTTCCTAATAATAAGGTGAGAATTGTATAATTGTTTGTATGGTAGATGTGTGACACCTCAAATTTAAGACAAGATCAATTGATTGATATATATAATTGAATCTATTAAATGAATGGCCCTGATGCTTATCTACTTAGGTCACTTTCAATGACAAAGTCATCATCAACTACTATAGTCTATGTAGAAAAAAGCTTTTTTAATTTAACTTTTGAATGGTTACTCCACTTCTTGCTTTCACCATGTGAAAGGCTGGATGGATTCATTTAAGCACGTCTCTGGTTTGACTACTTTGCTTTAAAACATGAGATTAACGTGCTTAAATTAGGATTAGATTGGAGAAATGGCCTTCTTAGGCTTCAGTGATTAAATAAAGAAAGCTTAGATAGAAAATATAACAAAAAGGAACATTAAAATTATTTTAAAAGACATGCAATTTATATAATATTGCTTCTATTTGAGTATTTGTAAAATACAATTCAAAGAGATTATTTAAAAAAATTTTGGGTTAACCCACGAGGTGTTTTAAGTGGGTCAAAATTGTCGGTGACACCTTTAAGTCATTACCATGCCCAAATTATTCCTCACTCCTGTTGTGTGGGATCCCGAAGAGTGGCTTAGTATTATCACCAAATATTTAACATTGTTATATACACAAAGGGGGTCCAATCTCCAACCTTGCTTAAATGAAAGGTTTTGGTGGAGATTATTTAAACACAAAATATGAAGTTAAAGAAAGAAATTTAGTTGGATAGACAAAAGCAGCGCAGGATTAGGTCAAAATAAATTTAGATGGGACAATTACCCAAAGGTCTAATATTGCTAATGCGGGTGGACTAATTAGGAATTGTCAAGGATGGTGGTGTGAAGGATTCCTTCACAACATCGACAGCTGTTCTCTTGCAACTGCGAAATTTTGGGGCGTCCATTCGGGTCTTTCCTTAACTTGGGCACTAGGCTCTCGAAGAGTTATTGTTGAAGTGGACCCTCTTGAGATTATTAACATCCTCTCTTTTTCATGTTAGTTTTAACTGACGATCTTTTGTTGGTGACAGGTACACGAGATTTATTACAACGAGATTGGGAGGTGCACCTCCAGCATGTGTATCGCGAAAGGAATCAATGCGCAAATCGGATGGCCTCCCTCGCAGTAGTCTTTAGTCCAGACTTGCATATCCAGACTTGCATATCCTGTAGGAACCCCCATGACCGTCCGGGACCAAATTTATCGCGACCAACACAATACTCTATACCGAAGAACCCTACGTTAGCTAGGATGCTGTTGTCTTTTTAGTTTTTTCTGTTTACTACTTTGTAGCAAAAAAGAAGAAATCATTTTAGCCGCTAACTTTCACATTTTAACTACTCTGTGGGTTTAGGATAAGGATGATGACGATGATGTGGCAGGAGAAAATGTAACCCAAGAAACATCATTTTGGTTAATGACTTTAATACGTGAGAGGTGATAATTAAATTGAAAAGTGATTGCTGCAATTAGCAAAAGGTAACTATCGGGCAAACTTTGTGGGCTGTACGTCCATAGTTTCAAGGCAACTTGCGTTGCATTTGCATGCCCTTTTGACCATGACAAGTCCTTCTGTGTATATTGGAAAACTTGGATTTGTAGAAAATAGAGAAGCCTTCTCAGTACTATCTTGACTAAATAATTTTAATTATTTAATAAAAGTTAATTGGCATTTTTCAATAAGATTGAAACGAGATTAGTAAATCGCTAAGTAACTGTTTGTTTTTATTTATATTTTTATTTATTTTTTTGTAAATTTAGTAAAAAGATATGTTTATTTAAGTTTTTGGTTTTTGGTTTTTGATTTATTTTTGTTTTTTTTCCAGTTTTCAAATTTTATGAAAACTACAATTTTTTTGTTTTTTTTCATAATTTGATTAACTATTAACTAAAAAATATATTATTTAATTATTTAGTATATTAATTATTAATAAGAATTATGAATAATATAATTTTATTTAATAATTTATTTAATTTTGTAATAGAATTAAATTAATAATGTTAATAAATATAACTAAATTTAAATATCTTTAAAATGTACAAAATTCAAATAATATTTTTATTTAATAATTTAAATATATTTGAAATAATTATTAATTTTTAAATAAAAATTAATTATTAAAATAAAATATTTTTTGTTAATAAATATTATATAAAAATTAGGATAAATTTAATTAATTAAAAATAATTTATTTATAAATTTTATCTAATATGTAATCATGGTATAACTTTACAATAGAGTAAAGTTAGAGCCATCAACGTTTAGTTTCATGTGTCAATATCATGTTAAAAAGGTCAACTTTGTCGCTGTATTTGTTGAGCTTCTGTGTCTCTTGTCTGTCTTGTAGTTGCTTGCCATCTTGCATTGGTTAGAAAGCTTGCTTATACTTGGCCAGAAATGAGACAACTCCCGATCTCGTAGTTTAACTTATCTTGTGGTTCTTAAGTTGGTTAACTCGTAAGGTCTTAATAATTAAACCCGTGAATGGTGCCGATTGTAGTAATATTTTACAATATATTGCAGACGTACGTTAAACTGAAAGTTATTAGAAGTGGCTAACTCATCCCAAAAGTTAGCTTAAAAGAGAGAAGTTTACACACTATTTTAAATATTTGAATGCCCTTATAGTTGTCTGATGTGAGATTTCTGACACATCCCTCTCAGTTCAGAGCAGGACTGGACATCTAATAGGTATATTGAACAAAGGGACATAACCGGGTACCGCCCTAAATCATCGAAACAAACTGACTCTGATACTATGTTAGAAGTGCCTAATTCACCCTCCAAAAATTAACTCAAGAGGGAAAAGTTTACGCATTATTATAAATTTTTAAATGTCCTTATAATTATCCTATATAAAATTCCTGACAAAAGTTCCTTATTTACAACTTGTTTGTCCAACTCCTTTCATGGTCATGCATGCGTATTGAATGGAACCTCTAACACGGGACGTAAAAAGTCAAGAAGACAAGGAAAAACCGACATTTTGAAAATCTAGGAATCGTCAAAACAGTTTTGTTTGAATACTGACACATGACAACGGATTTCTAGCTAAACCTTAAAACTTAAAAGACGTTCGGATCTTGACAAACGTCAACTGCAGTTGCAAAACCATGCCTTTATGCAAAGCTTTAATTAGAAGTCCACATAAGACCTGAAAGATTCAAACATGTATTTCTTTTTTTGTTTAATTTGGAATTTCAAAGAAAAATTAGAATGTAATTGATAAGGAAATATATAAGTCAAGTTCTTTCCTTGTGAAATGTATAAAAAAAATGTATCACAAGACAATAATAACATAGCTAGCATACACATATTTAACTATCCACTCAATGGCGAGAAGGGCAAACACAGAAGAACGAGAATAAACGAGATTTGGAATATATATCATAGTTATACAGTTAAATGAAGAGATCATCAAATGAGTCAAATGACCATCATCTATGTGTTCATTTATGTCCTATAGCTAATTAGTTGGTTCTAGTTTAGTGATAAAATAATTTTAAAGCATTCTTTATCTTATACATATTTGAATCGATATATATAATAAAGTCTACGGGATATTAATATTGCATTTATGTATTATTCCTAAATTGTTCCTAATTGTTCTATTAAAACTGAACATTAATAGAACGTAAAAAGACTAGCACATATTTTGTTTTTTCTTGTGAAAGAAATAGTCAATCTTTTAGATTAATGTATGAAGATATTTAAACAAACATATAGGTGTTTGTTAGAGAAAAATTTATTGAACTGACTTCATATGAAAAATTCAAAATGGAATGTTACTTGTATATCTATGAAAATTCTCATTTTTATGATTGTATAAATGATCATTTGATTTGATGTCTTTAAAGTTATGTTGTATAGGAATTGTTATATTTTGATACTACTTAAGACCTATTCCAATAATTTATAGTTCAGTCGGTAGATATTGAATATAGCATAACCTATATGGAGAAAATTGTGTGATTAAAATAAGTTTCATCACCCTAAAGTAATTAAGAAGAATATTTTGATATTCTTGATTGGTATTGATTGAAAATTCTGTAGCCTAAGTAAAATGACATTTTGTACATAATTTACAAATGTCATTAATTGAATAAATAGCTAATGGTGCGAAAATAATATGACTGGACTCAAAATATAATAGACATTAATTTCATGCTCTATGTCTAACCGAAATGTTGTATGATGAAATGATTGGATTATACAGAAAAATTATCCACAGAAAGATTAGTCAAAATTATTTTAACATTCCTAAATATTTGAGTGGTCATGATGAGTTGCAAGACTTCAATCTTGATATATAGATATAAATTGTTGAATTAGATAATTAAGATAAATTAAAGGAGTTTATTTTTATCTAATCCTAAATGTGATTTAGGATTATAATTTGTATTCATTGCTAACATATTTAAAAATCTAATAGGTCCACATAAAGAATGATCAGTTAAAGAAAAAAGATATTTTAATTAAATTGGGCATTGCTAACATATTTGAGAAATAGATCTCACATAAAGAATTGGTTAAAGAAATTATAGATATTTTAATCAAATTGGACTTGATTATAAAGTTTGAAAAACTTTATAATTAAATATGAGATATCTAATAAATAAAGATTAATATAAGATATTGGATCTTATTTGAGCATAATTGGTATTTAATTTATTTTTAATTCTAGTTAAAGTTTAATTGAAATTATAATTAAATTTTCATTGGCACTTAAGCCTATAAAATACCCAAAACTTATTATAAATAGGTTTAGGCTCTAATGAAGCGCCTATCACTTCTTACTTAACCCTCTCTATACGTAAGAATTAAAGAGTCCTCTCAACTTATTGTGTAGATATCGCTAAAGGTGGGACAATTATATAACTATGACAGTTGATATAGACTAATTTAAAAAATTGTTACGATCAAGCTTCAAAAGAAGATACAAATTAAAATTCATGTTTTGTTATGAATTAATTGATAACAAGTTTATAGAATTGAAGTTATATTGATTTTCGAAAAATTAAAATACAAAATGCTTTGTAATTATTCTACTGCGATCGGGATTAGATTCCATCCCGAACTCTTGAAACTATATTCCTAGACAGGTATATATATCTATATTGACATTTGAAGTGTTGAATTAGTCCGTAGTCAATCTTTTCCTTGCAAGAGAATGGGTAGTTAACACTTAACACGCTCGTATATGGAAGTGTGCGTTCAGTCGGCATGCCGTATACAGAAGATAACCAGCAGCCATCCCCGTACCCTTCCATACGTAATGCAATGGAAGGTGGCCAAATGAGAAGCTTCGCAAGTGGGTATGGGTATTTATTAGTTTGGTTGTGTGGTCGATCATGATTAATTTGTCACATGTCTTGTTAAATTTAATAGGAAGATGAATAAAAACATTTTAAAAAGTGCATATGAGGGAGTAGCAAATTTAGACTGTAGGTAGTACACATGTTATGGTTTGGAAAAGCAAAACAAAATTTTAATAGACAACTTTAACATAAAAAGAGTTGACCTTTGATCAATTAAGGAAATTTATAACATAGTTTATGTAACCCAAATAATTAAATCGGTGTTACCAAACTTTTATATTTACTTATCCTTTTCTTTTCTTAAATGGCCGGTCATTTAATTACTATAAAAACACAAAGTCTTTCTTTCTTTAATTGTTGATACTCGGATATAGGGTAACGCATAAGTTGGCCTCACACAACAGATTAAGTTATTGTAGTGAAACGGTAATTTAGCATGATATCAGAGCCTTTGTGATCAAGTAGTCGTGAGTTCAAATCTTACCACCCAATTATTATTCAACACAAGATAGAGTGAACATGTGCAGGTTTCAAATCCAAAAGGCTTTCACTTGAAGGGGTATGTTAGTAAATATATAAAATCAATTAAGTTGGTCTCACATAACAGCTTAAGTTATTGTGATGAAACAATCATTTAACAACGCAGCAGAATGAAGGAGTGCTTATTAGTTGGTGTAGAAAGCATATGAATAGTATTTTATATGCTTTTTGGAGTAATACTTCATACCCACTAAGAATGTAAGTAATATTCATATAAAAATGTAAAAGAAAAATAAGTGAAAATGTGTGGGAGTACAATTGGCAACTGAAAGTTACCCATGCTAGATTAACCCGGCCAAGTTGCGGAACAAGATTTGAGCATTAACTACATGTGAAAGTTTTAAGGAAACACGTAGTGAAGGAAAATGAGATAAAAAGATATTCAAAGCCGGCATGGTTGACCAACCATCACCACCTTGAAAAGCCTCATAAAAACAACTAAACCTAGACTTCTTCTAAAGTCAAACACCTCAAAATTTCATATATATTGAACCTCTCTTCTTGTCTATCTGCAACCCAATTTCTCTTATCTCTTAACCTCCGTGTGTTTCTGTTAATCTTCAGATCTTCGTTTATGGGGAACACAGTGTCTCCATGTTGCAAGCAGAATTGCACGTCTTCTGTGAAGTTGATCTTCTGGGACGGAACAACAAGGTTGTTAACTGGAAAGCACATCGCCGGCGAGATCATGTTTGAGAATCCAGAGATGATGGTGTGCCATGCTGACTCTTTCTTCATCGGCCACCCCGTTCCAGCCCTAGCTATAGACGACGAGCTCATGCCAGGCCAAACCTACTTTGTTCTTCCAATTGATCGCTTTGCATGTAACGTTTTATCAGTTTCTTCCATGGCAGTTCTAAGCCCGAGCCCTAAAACTACGCCATTAAACTTCAGAGACTGTGCTCCTTTCGAGTACATAAACAGTGAAAATGGTAGGGTTGTCATAAAGGTGGTACCAGAGTTCATAACAAGGCTTATCCATAGAGGTAAAGAAGAAACGACAGGCTCTAATAGCCCTTGCAACGAGTTTCTCTGTAGCACACCGGAGTTGAAGAAACAGTATGACCTGCTGGTTAGGCCTAAAGATCAAACATGGTCGCCGAAACTCGAGACTATCTCGGAGTTCAAGATTAGGCGCTCGCCTTGTCGATTTATAGGGTTGGAGAGGAAACAAAAGGAGAAATAGCTAGACTCGAGTTGATTTATTTGATCAACGGAGAAACTATAGCATATTTCGTGTAAAGGGAAGACATGGAAGATACACTGTGATTAAGAATTATGTTATATAATTGTTTTAGGTTAACAAATGTTTAGAACATGTTTAAATTGTACAAACATATATATTAAGGTGAAGAAGTTGTTAAATGTTTAATTAAGAATTTCTGTCGCTGTTGCAGTTTAGCAAGTTTTCGTTATATCTTCTTCACAGAATCACAAGTGTTGATTCTTGAACCGCATGTGATTGGTCACAAGCATCATGCTTTGCAACTTATTGTTTATATAACAGATAGATCAGGCTGTTACTTCTACTTATCTGCATTTATGAATTGAAACCTTTCTTTGTTTTCTTTTTCTTTTTGTTAAAAATCATTACTGCAATATGCAGAAGATATGCTTCTTGTGGAATTGTGGAGCGAGGACACACATATCATGTCATTAGAAAGGCAAATTCTATATGTTAGATGGAAGTAAGCCGTAAGCCGTAAGCCTTTCCTCAATAATCGGTCTTAGCAAAGGATTAGTAAATTCGGATCAATACTTCTTCAAGTAGTTAGTACTTCGTTCTGAATTAAGATATCTTAGGATGACTATACAAGGTAGCATTGTCCCAGTCTAATTATAAAGAATGTTATACTGGAGAAAGGATGTGAAGTTGTTGAAGAACTGCCAAAATAACTCACCTGGTTTTACTTTTTAGTGAGATTTGAAAGCTTAATTTACTTTAGCCTTTTCTGACTTTATTTCTTAAAATTTAAATTATCAAATTCAATGAACTATTAATCTTAAGTTTATTGTTACGGCTAAGTAATTATATCGATATTGGCAGTCGAGTTGATGGAGTGGGAGGCATAAAGTCAAAAGATCCTGTGTTTGAATCCCCCTACTTACACTCTTTCGATTGAGTCTGTCATACAAGACTTGTCTAGTGTGGAGTACTCGATTAACATGATTTGTAGACTATTATGCCAATTCAGAGATTTACTCAGTGCAAACTTCAAATTCTTCTAAGTTGATTAAACGATGGTTCTCTTTTTGGGATAGTCAGCAGGCCAAGATTTTTATTGGTTACGATATCATGTTAAATTTGCAAGAAGCTTACAGACTATTTTATTCAACTTAGAATAAATAAATGAATATTCCAAGAGACATACTTGAGGCTGATGGGGGGAAACTTGATGAAGACGTACATCTATGTACAGATGTCGAAGGCTGTCTAAATTTGTTTCAACTGATTTACTTCACCAATTCATACACTGGAATGTATCCTTCTTGAATTGCTCATCAGTTTCTAAGAAACTCTCCAATTTTGTGGGAAACGTGGTTGTGTAAGAGTCTGTAACGTAGAATTTAAATGCCTTAGCAGCCATCTTCATTGACTGTTCCATACTTTTGTCATACCATTTCAGGCTAGCTCACGTTCGATGTAGACAAGTTGCAAAGAGTTACAACTTACAAGTAACCTGAAAATCTAAAGACCTGGGTGTTGCGTCGGCCCAACCAAGCAGATATGATGTATGGGTTAAAATCCAATGGTTAAGGAGTGGAATTGAAGTTTTTAAGGTTGTCATGTGGCCTAGTCCTTAATGATTGGGCTTTGCTGCTATCTTCACAGGCTTAAGTTTTCCTAATATAAAGGACAAATGGGTATTTAAAAGTAGAAAAATTGAATAACCAAAATCTGACAGTGACTCAACCTCTGGCTCGCACATACATGTGGGTTCCTGACACGTGTTTCCGTCTACTCCCCTATTCCTATTGTAGGCCTCTGTTTATTAGGATTATCCTACACGCCCTAGCCCCCCTTTTTCAGGACTCGCAATTATTTTTACTCCACCCCAAAATTACATTTTTACAAACGGTAAATCCTAAAAGTAATGCGAGTTTGTCCTGATGCAGAAGGGGAGCGTGTGGGAAAGACGAACAAAATGAGCGTGGAGAGAGATAGAGAGAGAGGGGAGTGTTAGTGTATGTTGGGTGAAGAGAAAACAAAGAGAAAAAGAGACTCAGGGCTCGAGGCATGAGAGCCTCGGTATATGTATCCCCTATACTCCAAAAGCTGCTCCCCTTCTCCCCTAAAACTCACTAGATCTTCGCTGTCTTACAATATGTATTCTCCCACTCCCCCTCCACAGCGCGTGCGCCACACTCTATATAAAAATATGGAATAATAGTTAAACAAAATGATAGGGCAATGATAAAGTGTTTTCAAAAGTTCACGTGAAAGGGAAGGGAAGTGGTGAGTGAGAGAGACCGCGTGACATGAGAATGGCAAGCGGCGAGAGGAGAAAGGGAAAGATTAGGAGAGGCGGAGGTGATAAGACTTTTTTTGCACTGTTCCGTGCGTGATTTGGGTTTGAGTTTTACTTTTTACAGCTGAGGCTTGAGAGGCGCCGCTTTCTTGTTGGGACTTGATGATTTTGTGGTGTGGGAGGGAAGTCGGTGTTATGTATGTTCTTCCACTTTTTCACTGTTTCCGTAACCTAGTTCTTTGCCTGCTCTTTGTTTCTTTTGGTACGAGTGAATGGTTGGGATGTGTGTGAGTGTGAGTGTGAGTGTGACCGTGGTGGCTCCAGTTCAGTCATTAGGTCTTCCGGATCAACAACTTTATGCATGCAAATATGCGAATAAGCTAAGAACGGAACCTGAAAGAATAAAGAAGCGGCCGCTGTTTCTTTTGCGGTGAAAGTAGATAATGACATGGGGTGCGATTAGAGTAAGCGACCAATACAATACTCGTCTACTTAATATTTTAAATTATTGGATTTTGGACGAATGAAGAGGACGGATGGGATGGATTTGGTGGTGGGTGATTGCTAATTTAATGGTGAAGCCACAAAAGAGACTGTGTGCACGTGACAGAGAGAGAGAGAGAGAGAGAGAGAGGACCACGGCGGGGCAGAGGAGAGGGCGGAAAGAGCATGCACGGTGCTCGAGGGAAACAAATAATAATAATAATAATATTCGCAAAGACCTAAATTAACGGAGCTGATGCTGAGAGCGTGCTGCTGTCTCAACTCCGCCGTACGTTTTGGTGGGTCCGACTTCTTCTCCAATTATCCTCCTACCTTGTTACTTTTTTATCTTTCTCTGCTGTTACCCTTTTTCTGTTTTCAAACACATGTGCATAAATAAGGGATACTTGCGTAGAGAAATACAACAAGTCACTGTTCCTGTC
>JAOSBM010000008.1:21719925-21731225 GCA_027568955.1 Erythroxylum tenue
CAGCAATTAGGAGTCAAATATACTTCAACAATCATGAAAATGCAGCCAATTAATAATGTAAACTTGGGCTCAATCACATGTCTTGATACATGATCATGTGACAGGTTGTATCCATTCTAGAGCCAAACAGATGGCCAGAAGATTAAATACGACCAATCAAATGATTATTTTCAAGGTCATGGTGCTCTCTATAAATATAAAGTGAAGACATAGCTTGATACATGAGCATGTTAGAGATTATGTCATATGATAGAGAAGTCAAAAAGGAATTCAAAACCGAGAACATAATCATGCCTTTATTATGTGATTCTTGAGAAGCAAAAACGAATAAGAAACAATTAAGTGGACGACCACCACATGCCACATATAAACTTTTAAACTAACATGTAATAGGACGTATGCAACCTTTGTTAGTATAAGGGTAAAGGAGTAATCTCATAATGTTGAACAATCTTTTTTAATAAGATTCTATTTCTTCTTCCCAATTTAACATGCTTTTTCTTCTTCTTCTTCTTCTTCTTCTTTCCTAGGATGTGATGCTCTTGGAGAAGGTCAATTATAATTTTTTACTTGTTATCTTTAGGATAGTTAATCATACAAAAAGAAGTTGTAATCCTAAAATATCAAGCTATTGTATTGAATATTATTGATTAGACTTTCATTTAGATATGGTCTTATAGGTCTTGCGTCTTTTAATATTGACTTAGTGGTTGTGCACTATAGTAGGGGACAAAAAATTATGTTACTCATAATATTAACGTTACATAGTGGATTTTTGTCATCTTTAGGAAAGATGGTTTATCCCTTTTAAACCAATACGGAAAAAAAATAATGCTAAAACATAATATTAAAAATAACAAAAATGAACTGAATTAAAATTGAAAAAGGAATTTATTTTCATCTTAATTTATGCAATTGATCATTGATGTAAAAGTAATTTAACCTATTCATAAATAAATTGGTTGTAGTGAAGATCGAATAATTATTCCCTAATCAAAAAGCAACCTCATAGCTAGCTCGAAGACTCTGCGTTTTGTGCATTTATTTCTCCTGTGTACAGTCGTTTTATTCTTCTTCTGTCCAGCTGTAGCTTCTTGTCGTTTTCTCTTCTGTTGCCCTCCTCTGCTATATTACATTGAGGAACACTTGATGAAGCATCACAGAGGGTAGGGGCAGTGACCAAAGTGAGGAAGTTATTATAGCATATAGAAGAGGCAAAAATAATGAGTTAGGTATACATATATATATATATATATATATATATATATATATATAAGGCAGGTATATATATATATTATTAAATATTGATTCAATTTTTATTGAGTTGTTATTACAAGTTGATGATTTCAAAATTATTTAAAATGTTAAGTTCAAGTTAACATTAAGCGATATCATGTTATAGTTTAAGCCTATAAATTGCATAAGTAACATGATGCACATAATGTGTGAATTAATTTTAAAATTTAATTTCTAAATTCCTATATAATGTTCTCATACTTTATTATTATGTTATGTACCTAGCATTTTATTAGCAGTTTTTATCTATTTTGTTACTTGATAATGCAAATTTTAAACTTCATCTAATCAATTACATATTAGATCCATAGTTTATTGTGAGTAATCTCACATTTAAGCTTCTTTGGTTGTTAAAAAAAGGGAAAAAATGTTGTACTAGAATTAATTTCATTTTATAATATTTTTAGGTGGAAGTAAATCAAGTTTTGGAACTAAAATTGGAAAAATCTTTGCCAAATATAGATTTCTTACAAATTATTATGAATTATGTGAGAAATATTAGCAACGATTTAAAGATTGTCTTTGATGTGTATTTCTATGCAACAAGTATTTTGTGAAATTAGATAATTGTTAGGATTTTAATTGTTCTCTTTTTGTAGTTTTTCATCCTCGTACTTTAAAACGAGCAATGGTGGTGTTGTTATGTTTCATTAGAAGTAGGAGAGATAAAAATATTTGACTTAAATAATGGGAGAATGGTGATAAGCAATTTCTAAGCGGAGCACCAATAGGTTGGCAATATGGTGTTTGCATTATTTTTGACAAAATAGGAGGCAATTGCATTAGATTTAATGGAAGGAAAATATATTGTGTTTGTACACACTTATTTTATGGCAGGTGATTGTGTCATTTAGTCTATAATTTGATGTTTCAATTTCTTGCTCTACATTTCCCATATTTCATCCCCGTAACTTCCTAAAGCAAGAGAACAAGTAAGAATTACATTATATATATATATATATATATATATATATATATACTCAAATTGAATGTAAATTTAGTTTTTATAATTACATAGTATTATTAAGTTGATTAAAAGAGAATGACTAATACTTTGACTTTTTTTTGTTACTAAATGAAGGCATGATCATGGGATTTCCCTATATTATGCTCTATAATTATACTATGGGGATTGGACATCTAGATTAGACATTATTATGTGTTATGTTGTGTATATATTAACATGTAATATATTATTATTTATTCAAATGACTTGTAAAAACAATTGACGAAGATTTGAAAACACCTTTATAATTAAGTGATGTCAAGCTAATTTAAATCCTTTTGCTATCAATACTTTCTTCATATACAAAATTGTGAATATACGCATGCTCATAAATACTATCCATGTTTGTTTATAAATTAAAGATTATAGTGGGGATTAGTCTTCGAAAAAATGATATACTTATAGGATTTTACACCTTTTATGTATTTAAATTAGAATGTGTATTTATAAGGTTCTTGCCTAAATTAAGCTAAATGTTACTTTGTGTCTTCAAGACTTTTAAATTGCCCCACATGTCAAGTTTCTCAACATTTGTGTTTCTTACTAATGGAATTGGATCATAGAATCAATGAGAAAATTTTCCATTTTGCTATGGTTCATTATAAGTTGGTCTTAGGATATTCATTGATATTATCACCCATCTCCATTAAAACAATATTTCCAATATTTGTAATTGAAAAATGAAAAGCACATGGAAAAATTAATCAGAAATATGCTAAAGCAATAAGAAGTTTATAGTTACAACCATGACCTTAAAAACACTCAATATTGTAAATAGTACTTGTTCATATTAAAAATATCATTTCATATTAACCCTCAAAGTGTTGTTAATGCTTGAGGTTAAGAGATATATAGCTTGGGATGACCCGAATAGGATAAATTTTTAGATGGGTTGCATGCCTCTCAATGTTCATTATGCAATTTGGAGTGAATTGCAAGTTTTACACACCCAAATTTATGGAATTTGAATCATACCAAACCTCTATAATAAATTTTTCCTTTAGATATATCTACATTTATGGAATTTTAGTGCCATATATCATACAAAGCTTATGAATATGACACCACTAAAACAAAGAGTTCCCATATTACTTCATTTGCAGTGCATTATTTGCATTGGATGATTATCTACACTATTTAAAGAGGAAGAGTATAGGGGTGGTGATCCTAAGGTCTCCCTTTTTTTTAAACCTATGGTGCTTAGTGAAGAGTCACTAATGCAACTTAGGTTACTATTTTTTCAAATTATTTAGAGTATATGACAATGACAAGAATGGTATGGAGGCTCCTACATCACATACTTAGCAAAGAACTTATATGTATTTCCTAACATGCCTGTGATGACCACTATGTGTTCAATACTCTCCCTTGACATTGAACAAGATACAAAGGGTCATACATTTACTTGGTTATGAAGTTAGTGAGTTATAAGGTGATGAGCCAAGCATGGAAATTGAGGAGATAGATTAGAGAATGAGCATCTACTACCAGATGTTGCACTAGAACAGGGAGAGGCATCAACACCCTATAATGTACAATCTTCCTTAACAGTTATTGTTGGAGAATTTACAAATATTGGTTGGTAAATTAGAGTAACAATGTGCAATGATCATCCAATCATTATTGGAGAAACCAAAATTCCTAGTCATATTGTGAGAACTCTTAGAGGACCAAGAAGACTAGCTGGATTGGATGGAAGATGCAATTGGTCGTTATTTCAATCATATTCGATTTCAAGTACTGCCCATTCCTTTTAATCCTTCATCTTTGAAGGAGCAATATGAGTATAGTGTTCATGATGAAGTTAGTAATAAATGATCTATTATCATTTTTTCTCTTGCATTATGGTTTATCTCCCCCTTTGCTTGTACTTCGAACATATTTTAATTATGATTTACGTAAAATTTTATTTTCTTCCTTTACTTTTATTTTGGTTATAATATATTTTTTGTTTGATTATTTTTCATGTTTTATTGTTTATTGCAAGGTACCCTATTATATTTCAGATTTATTTCATAATTTCATAGTAAGTACTTTAATTGACATAATTACATCTTTGAACTTGTCATTAGTTTAGCATATTTTGCATAACTTTTCCTTTCTTTTGATTTGTAATTGAGTTAAAAGGTTTTGGAGATACCAAATAACATTTATCTGAAATAAAGAAACAACCTTACAAATACACATTTAGATTTAAAATTATATAAGGGTATAAGGCCCCATGAATATATTCTCTAAGACTAATTTTTACCATTATCCTTAAATTATAATAGATACAAAATGGTTTTCATATATATCCCTAAATTTACATTTGGTGATTATTGACTTCGTACTTCTCTCAAAGCCTTAAGTTGATATGGAGTAAGACTCTCCATCAATTGATGGTTGTAAAAACTCAAGCATCAAGAAGAATGCTTGGATTAGATAATCGAATGGTGCTATCAAATAACATATTAAAAATTTAGATGCAAATTTGATTGATACGTCAATTCTCAAATCATTAAATGATGATATACATCATCAATCACCACTAAATCATTTTTTATAATAAAAATTGTAATGAAGTCTCAAGGTTCCAAATAATTAGAAAATTCAAAAAATGCAGAAAGACATAAAGAAATGGAAACAAAAAGAAGATAAACAATCATACATGTATTTATGGGTATATTTATCATAATCTTAATTTTGATCAAGAATATAAGCAAAAAATATACGTAATAATCTTTGGGGCCAAGTTGACATCACCTTTCACTTCCTTATCTTAGTAAACTATTAAGATAAAACAAATATTAATTGAAATAGAGGGTATTTAAATTAAAAAGGTTAGGCATTTGACAATTATAAGAAAACACTTTGAAAAGTGAAAAGGAAACGTTAGGTATTTAAGAGTGAAAGGGATAAAAAATTTGGAACATAAGAGAAAACATCAATTAATCACTTGGATGAAATGATATATTGTGTTGACCTCAGATAGCGAGTGAGTGGATATGTGTTGGACCCTGAACTTTTCGTAAAAGATTAGAACTATTGAATGAGAAATTTTGGTGATTAGTCACGAGTAAAGAACAAATGAATGAAAGTTCCCGAACCGAGAATTGATAAACAAGAGTAAAGTAGGGAATGAAAAAGGAAGATAGATTCATGATTAGCTATGGTGTTTTAAGGGGATAAGAGATTTTTGAAATAGGAAGAATTAAGGTGAAAGTTAGAAGTGAAATGAAAGTAAAAATGAAGTTGAATATGTGTAGTAAATTGATGAAGAATAGGTATATATATGTATGTTCTGTTATTTGTGTTAATGAATAATCATGGATAAAATTTTCTTTATGGAAGACATTGATTTGAAATGAAGTTGAGAATGAAGAGTAAATACAGTAGAAAAAGGTGATATTGGTATGAGTTGTGTTAAGGAAAGATTTTGAATCAAAATTGGTAGATGATCTGAAAAATGTTCACTGAGTGTGCTCCGGTCTGTTAGCTATAACTTTTTCTCTAGTTATCCAAATGAAACGATTCTTTGTTTGGATTAAACTAGAAAAATAAGGCTACATTTCTTATGAAGACATCGAATTTCAATTCTATCTTTAAGAGTCTCAAAAGTTCATAAAGTTGAGAACTGGGTGCAGTACATAGTTGTATGAATGTAAAATTCATCTCCGAATGTTAGTGGAAATTTGGGATTGATCTATATATATTTTGGAAAAGTTGCCTTCTTGAGAGTTGTATATCTTTCTGTTATCTTTCCAACAATATATAGTATGGAAATTTTGGACATCGGAGTCAAAAGTTATGATCTTTATAAGTGGAGATGCTCTGGAGAGTGAGATAGTGATTTAGAACTTTTTGGGACGTGAGGAATGTTAAGTCAAAATGACTTCACGTCCAATAATTTTGGTGACAAAACTAAGAAGGAAGCGAAACTAAGAAGGAAGCCAAACTAAGAAGGAAGCCAAACTAAGAAGGAAGAAACTAAGAAGGAAGCGAAACTAAGAAGGAAGCAAAACTAAGAAGGAAGCGAAACTAAGAAGGAAGAAACTAAGAAGGAAGCGAAACTAAGAAGGAAGCAAAACTAAGAAGGAAGAAACTAAGAAAGAAGCGAAACTAAGAAGGAAGAAACTAAAAAGGAAGCGAATCTAAGAAGGAAGCAAAACTAAGAAGGAAGAAACTAAGAAGGAAGCAAAACTAAGAAGGAAGCGCGAAAAGTAAGAAGATGCAAAGGAAGAAGATGCAAAAGTAAGAAGATACGAAAGTAAGAAGATACAAAAGTCAGAAGAAAGAAAACACAAAAGATAGAATTTTTCTTCGAGATCTTCATGAAAGTTGTAGATCTTGAAGTCCTCTTTTCAGCCATCTAAAGAAAACCTTAATCAGAAATTTCTAGAGAAAGTTATGGCTGTTTCCCCGAAATAGGTTCAATATGATTGAGGATAAAACCAGATTGGATTCTTTGGCCATAACTTCTTTTCTAGACACCCAAATGACTTGATTCTTGAACCATTGGACTCGTAATACATTGATCTATATCTCAACCAAAAATCATATCTATCTGAAATGAATTGAAAAAGATTGAGTGAAAAACGTGGGACGGGTACAGTGAGTGTGTTCTTAAATATTTTGAACTAGTGTTATCCCACTGAACATACTTCAGTATTTTGATGATTTCTAGATTGGTAGAGCTCCAAATGAGATGATTTCTGATTTGTGGTAAACTAAAGACATGTAGCTACAAATGGTATGAAGAAATGGGAATCTAATTCAGTCTCTAAGATGTTTAAATTTCAGATGGAAGTTGTGCATAGTATATTGTTTGGACAAAAGCAGTCCAAAAATATTTGAAGTATATCTTTTGAATCACTTAACCAAATTGATTGATTTTGGTATCATTAGAAACTTAAGACAACGGAGAACATTTTTTCTAGAAGAAATATTATGTCAGAATATTCAAGGGTATTTTTGGCAAAACACTTAAGTGTAAAAGAACATAAGCCTATAAGGAAGGATAAAATGGACTTTTTGGACTCATTAAGGGCATAATTGGAAGAAGAAGTATTGTCTTGCTTATAAATAAAGGAAAAAACGTGAATGAGAAGATTCTGGAGAAGCAAAATGCGTGGATGAGAAAAGAGATAAAAGAGAGAGACATGAAAAAGAATGAAAGAGAGAAAGAAGAGAAAACAAGCTAGGGTTTTATTATTCTTAGTCTTCAAGAAAGATATTGAAGCTGTTCAAGAAGGGAAAGAGGCAGAGGAAGAGAAGAGCTTCCATTTGAGCCAAAGATCCCTTCATTTGGTGAAGAATGAAGATAAGATCATTTTGAATCATTTGGATTGTTTTGAAAGGATTTTAGTTCATGGAGTTTAGAAAATGTTTGGGTTTAAGTATTCTAGAATCAATTTTAGTGATTTTGCATTGTGGGATTTCTATTGGATTCCTATTGAATGAAACTTGGTTGTTTTAGGGAACCAAGAGAATCCTACCCAAGGGCAAGGAGAAAGACAACCTTGACTTGGATCTTAGCAAGGAAAAGAGGTGGGTAAAATATTTATAGTTATTGTGTACATGGGCAATGTGCATATGTGTGTATGTATAAGCTTGAATTCATAAATTGTGGATTGCTATGATATGTTTTTATGTTATGTTATGCATATTGATGTATGACATTGTGATAAAAATTGAATTGTAAGCATGACTATGCTATTCCTTGCATCATGGCATTTTGATTGAATGGAAAGAAGGAAAAGCATGAGAATATGGAATTGTGAATGATTGAATTAAGCATACGATTTGATTGTGTTTGGGCGAGAGAGAAACCATTTCATAGTCACGTGCACGTTGACATAAAGCCTTCTTCAGGTTGCCCGCTTGTGGCCTACGAGATCCGAAAAAGTGGACTCGTTTCGTTCACAGAGTAAACTTTGGTTTTTTGTTTTGTTCACGGAATCCTCGAGCCAATTATGTGTGCATTTGTATTTTGATGTGCTAAGTTATGATGACATTTTGAATGTTGTGCTTCGATGTGAGTTACATCCAATATGTCCTATGTGATGATATTTTGAATTAGGAAATGTGAATTGAAATTGTAAATGCTGAACTTTCATTGCGAAGTGTATGCCTATAAGAATGTTTAGATATATATGTTTGATTGTGTGGCTCATCGCCAATGGCTATAAATATATTAGCCACTAAGCTGTGTAGCTCACCCCACGCTTCCCTCCTCAGGTGCAGAAAGAGAAGATTAGCGATATTTGTAAGACATTGGAACTCCAAGATAGTTAAAGACTTTTGAAATTAAGTTAGTTCAAGATTTTTGTATTTTGGAATCATCTTAAGCATAAGCATTCAATTGTATCATGTGTAGTTTGTATTTTGTATTTCATATTTGTATTAAGGCAAAAAGGGGTGGTTTTTGAATGTAAAGATATTATGAAAGCAAACATCGTGTTCTGTATGGGCCCAAGTGATTTTCTGGAACTATGATGTATTCAATAATGTTTGCATCTTTGTGACTGAAATGGTTTAAATAAATCGGGCCGATTTGATTATAGATTTTTCGCATATGCTTTAAATTGTTTTAAAAAAATATTTGCAATGAGATTGTTTCAGTTTATGGCTCCGAATGTTGGGTTCCGAAAGTGGGGTCCAACATTATGAAACTGAAGGGAAATAAAAATTCATCACATTTCAATGAAAAATGACGGGTGAGTGGAAATGGTTACTTTCAATCTAAAATATCCAATTACAAAGTTAAACCATTCCAAGTCACATTGAATAATTTGTTAAAATAAGAAGCAAAAATCTTCAATAATATATAAATTGTTTGAATATTTATTTAACAATTATATAACAAGTTGTTTTAATTGATAATGAAATACTTAGTCTATAAAATATTTACTTTATGGTAATACTAATGACTTTATTACTATATTTGATTGGATTATCTATATAAAGTAAAAAAGCTTCTATTAAGTGGATGATTACAAGATCATTCTAATTATAGCATACTAACCTCATTAAAATAGTTGAATTTAGAAGTTATAAACATGGAAAGTTAATATTAATTCCAAATTGCAAATGCTATAATTAGATTGTGAGCATGCCATATGAATACATTAGACACATTACGTAAGTTAAAGACTTCCATGTAGAATTAAATACTTCCATAACAATGATGTCATCCTCATAATGTTTTTTTTCCACCTTTATATTAATTACTTCCTTCTAGTTTTCGTTAATAGAGAAATGGCTAGTTGGGTAATTAGAGCAAGCCACTTTTCCTAACTTGGTAGAGTTTTGTTAGTAGATAAAGTCCTCAACTAATCATTTAATTTGTATTAACATATAATTTTTTCCATATGTGGTTCCACCTAAAACATAAAAAATTATACCAGTTAAGTTACTTCCCCGTGTTGTCTGATGAAACCTCACTTTATTCATGTCATATTTAAGTTAATGTATTTACCTCTTTTTCTTTAGTTGTAAATAATAAACTAACCTAATACTGATTTAATTAAGGGTCTAAGCCTTTAATTTAGTATGAAGACGATAAAGTGGCCTATTTATGGATCTAATTAAATGGTTTAATTTAAAGTCCAATGAAGAAAATGACACCTTATTAATCTGATCTTGGGTACTTTTTAGACCTTTAATGGGGAAGTTCAATAAGGTTACTGATATAGTTGTTAGGTTTCTTATATCAACTTAAGTAATTTTCATGGATTTTCAACTTTCTCACACTTATTAGGAGATCGGTGCATTAAAAAAATTATATATAAAATCACTGTATACAAAAATATCATGACTCTATATAAAAATACCATGATTTTGTATAAAAGAAAATATAAAACTATATAAATAGGTATCACATTTACTCTAATATGTAAATATTACATACCACAATTGAGTACAAAAAATAGTATCATTATATATAAAGAATACCATGACTACGTAGAAAGAATATTATGACTGTATAAAAAATGTCTAAACAAGTACCACCTTTACTTTAATACGTAAATACCCTAAATGAGTATAAAAAATACTATCACTACATGCAAAAAATATCATGACTTTTTTTCACCATGCCTTTTCATTACTCGAAAGTTTTCTCTATTACAAATCTACTACTAGCAAATTTTCCAAAAAAAAACTACTACTAGCATAAGATAAGTACAACTATCTCTGATGAATAATATAATGGTAAGTAGGCTGTAGATCCTTTGAAAAATATAGACTTAGAAAAATCTTCCAATATTATCTAGTTTAAAGAATTGTTAGAGATAATTGATGATTGGGTTTGTGGTAAAAAATAATAAAACAAAACCTAAACAAAGATAGAGTCAAAAGAGTAAAAAACAAAGCATGAAATCAAATAGAGAATTAATGAGAATTGATGCTATTGGATCACGTATGGCCCGAGTATTCACAATACGTTGCGGAAAAGACCATAACACAACACGATGTATAACCGAAAACATATAGGATGTGCGAAAAATACCTTTTGACACAGATTGGTGGATGTTTTTTCGGATTCGTAGACACTGCTACACGTGAATGTCCTCTACCGGTATCCACACGAGGATGAACGATCCGGGCTGCGGCTATCATGTGCTAGCACGTCCTGAAAACATTTTTCGAACACCGCATGGTTTTTCCCTCGGAAGGTGGCTAGGGTTTCATCTCACTTCTTCATCTTCTAATGAGACCTAAGTTTCTCAATTTATAGAGAAAACCTAATCCCATTGAAGCCCAATAAGTTTCGGCCTATATTATATCTCATATAATAAAAGCCCGAAAACTTAATTCAATCTAGCCCAATAAATATATCCACATATATTTATTTAATACCTAACAAATTAGGCCCAAGAGAATAAGCCCAGATTACATCACTCTTTGTGTGCGACCTTGTAGGCTCATTTGATGTTGGTAATGGGCTTGATCACACTTCAAGGCCCATAAGTCATAAGCGGCCTCTAGCAAGACATTATGACTACCCAAATCAAAT
>JAOSBM010000008.1:21733251-21743254 GCA_027568955.1 Erythroxylum tenue
ACACACACACACACACACACACACACACACACACACACACACACACACACACACACACACACACACACACACACATAGTTTTTTAGTTTTCTTAAAGGAACATTAAAAAGCTTGATAAGAGCCACTTTTTTTCTAAATTTATGCCAAAACTATAACAAAAAAAGTCATTATGCAAATTAAGAATCTATTTTAAAGTCATCAGTTTAACTTAAATCTAAGTCAGTTTTTAATGCTTATACTAAGTTAGTTTTTAATGCTTATATCTATTTAAGTAAATGAATTGTATCATAAAACAATCTAGCCTTTAATGGGTTATCATAATTACTCCTTTTTCGTTGTTAAAATTTTATAAAATTGTTATATATGAAGGCAATTTTAGTAAAATTAATTCTTTAAAGTGAAATAAGGCAAAATATTAAAATAATATTATCCCTACACTTGAGTTGTATATTTTCGTTAATATAACAAATATAAGAATATGCAATATATAAGGAAAAAAGAGATAAAATAAACTTTTGTAACCTTTTCATTACATGTTGTCAAAGATAAATGTGATCAGCAAGTAGAATTTAAGTGAGCCTTGTAAAGAAAATTAGCAAAAATAAAAACTATAAAATCCAAAAAGAGCTTAAGATAAAAATGGAATCAAATAAATAATAATGAAAGTATGGTAACATAATAGTAATAAGAATTTAATTCGTAATTTATAAAGGAAGGTGAAAATAAAGGGAATAAGCAAAATGAGCAATAAAGAGCTCAATTTGTAGTTAACGCATCCTCATCATTAACTTTAGTAGGCACCATCGGTAGTTGAGAATCTTGTTCAAAAATCCCACAAGATCGAAGTAGGTTGATGATTGTTGCCCCGTCTATTGTAACCATAAATTTGTCTCTTAAATTGCCTTTGCATTCTATATAATTCATAGTTTTATCCAAACTACTCATCCTCATTTAGCTAGTGGCTGCAGCTCTGCTCCCTCATACTCTTATCTTACCTCTACCATAGGGGTATCATTTCCTATTGCTTTATCTCACTCTCTCAACGCATCCATAAACTATGTTGACCTTTCTAACGAATCCTATATAACACTTCATATCAAGGTCAATAAAGGTCATCCTACAACCAAAAGTCAAGACCAATAGGGCAACAAAGACACCTAAGTTCTTTATTGATCTAGTTAAATAAGAGTCTCCACAGATGACACCATTCCTCTTATTACCCATCTACTTTAAATATACGATGAAATAATACCTTAACTGATAAGATATCCTCCCTATAATGTATTATAAATAATAAAAAATTCTTAACGTTTTACCATCTTAGCACTCTCCTTTCTCCCTAAAATTAAACAATCTATTACCTTATATAAGTATCATATGGATAGGGAGGAAATGGTGGTACTCTTAGTGGCTATAGGTTATGCCTCCCTTCAATCAATTTGAAATTCAAAAAATTGGTCTATGTATAACCTAATAGATCAGTTGAAATTTCAATAATAGAGGCCCTAAGGGCCTTTGTATCAATAATCTCAAGACTGTAAAACTCACAATGCACTTTGAATTTATTAAAGGATATATTGATTCAATTTCTTCTAAGTACAAATCTATTGGAATCATCCTTGTCCCAACTAGCATACCTTGTCACTTCTAAAGTGGTTAAAATTTCTTAAGTGATCTCTTTATAGGCATACTCTATCACTCTAAAGAACAATCGCCACCATTCATTGTCCATATAACTCCTAACCTTATTCGTGAATCCAACAGTTCCTAACCATTTTGAACTATATGCCCATTTTCTACCAAATTGGTATGCATTCATTGCATATTGGTTAGAATCACTAAAGATCAGTGTTGAGTCTTCATTGTGTGATGAACCCCTAGCTTATGTGCAGTTGCTATAAGCACTTTAGTGTTATCAAAGCTGAGTGCTATTTCTTTTTGATGGTTTGGAACTCATTCTCTTAAGTGGATTGAAGTTTGGAAAGATAAAAGAGATGAAAATTTCTTATAGATATAAAAATCACCAATTCTCTATAACATTAAACCTTAAGTTGCAAAAAATAATAATTAAGGGAGATAAAGTTAGTGATCCTAGGTAGAAACGACTTTGAAGTTTTGAAATCTACGTGGGTTTTATTAGGGGTATGATTTTAAGTTTTGGTTATATGAGAGAGAAAAAGAAATTAAGAAGTGAGGAGAAAATGGGGGTTTGACATAACCCCTAACATTTTAAAATTTTTTAGATATAGTTATTGACCTTTCTAAAGAGAAATAGGTTTAAACATGGTCTAAGACATGGTCATATCCTAGACCATAGAGTTTTCTAGAAAATTAATATTTCAACAATGTATAAGACCAGAAAGGTCCTAGACCATGTCTACTAATTAAGTTCATCACATGTTTACTTTTAAAATTTTCAATTAGCCTGTTCCTTAACCTTTTTAACCCAAAGCTTGTATAATTTCCTCCTTAATCTAATTATGAAAACACACAAAACATAGAATAATAATGACAAAAATACAAACCTATAACCTTCAAGTAAAAACAAACCAAAATAATTGAAAAAAATTCCATATTAATTGTCCAACATTTTAAATAACTTCAAATGGAGTTAAATTTTCTTAAAATAAATTTAGTTAAGTAGCCTATAATATAACTTCTTTAGAAGTCTTTTAACTAGTATCATTGATGCTCCTTTCTTTTATATTGATAAAGTGCCATGTGAAAGTTCTTTTCTCTTTTTTTTTCTTTCCTTTATGTAAGGAATCAATTCTCCTCTTCCTTGATACCTTAGCTTCATGCATGATGAGTTTATGAAAAAGATCATAACAATTAGCTTCGTCTAAGTAATCATAAACCACAAAATGGTTAACTTTCATCAAAATTTGACAAGGAATATTCTTTTCGTCTCCAACATAAATGTTATTCACTTTCTCTGATATTTATAATTGCACTAACTAATACACAAAAAGGCCTACCTATGATTATGAGTTTTTCATCATCCTCTTGATGTGAACCTTAAGGACGAGACCTTGAAATCCAACACATCTTATTTATAATCAAGCCTTAAAGAAGCAAAAACTATATTAAGCATATAACCTTGACCAAATGATTATATGGAATCACGAACCAAAGGTATAAAAGAATCAAGGTTAGAACATGATTTTATCATCACAGGTAAATAAACATAATAAGATCAAAAACTTCTTTGAAGAATCAAACAGAAAAATATCACAATTATATTAATGATCAATGATGTCTTTACAATTGAAAAGAAAAAACCTTTAACTATTAAAATATGAAATTAGGTTTTTGAAACTCAAATAATAGTCTGGGCATCAACTGTGGTTAGGCCGTATTGACTACATACACAGTTTGGGACACACCTACATCTAAGACCATAGATCCTTTCGGATCTCTGGGAAGTTAGACGTAGTCTGCGAAATACCTATGGCTGGAGACAATAGATCTCAATGAAACTTTACGAATTAGTACATGGTCTTGGCCACGTCCATGATTGTATACATATGGCTATAACTTTTGAAGATAGGCACGATTTGGCCTCTATCTATGTAGAGGACCATTTTTCATCACTGAGTTGTCTAGAAAGTTACATAGGCTAATATACGACCGTATTGGAGTTTGTGTCCACATCCAATACTTTTTTAATCTTAGTTTAGATCAAGCTAATCATTATTCATCCTTGTTAACCAATAGAGGTTCTAATTGACATTTTGATAATTAAAAAACAAAAATATTACTAATGATCCTATTATTTTGATTATAAGCAAAATAACAAGATGTAGCCATAACTTAAGAACACAATTTCTATATTTTGTAATGTTGATTGTAATGTTATTTAGTCACTTTGAGATTGTTAAAAGTCAACCATGAATAAACATTTATTTTTACTCCACTATATTAATCTTTTCACTTATTAAGAGGTATTAAAGCTTTTATTTGTTGAAAAACCCTGTTGATATTTCAAAAGCTCTTTTGAGGGGACATTTTAAAAGTTATATTAATTAGAATTACATTTAAAAATCAAGTTTGACCATTTAAGGTTGTTAAAATAGTTTGAAAAGGCCTCCATCATTAATACGACATGTACAAGTAGACAAAGAAAACTTCGAATGTTATATATTCTCTTTCATTCAAAACTTTAACTCTTCTTTTCATAACTCTTGACCACAAGATTAAATTTACCCCCTACATTTAACAGTGAAACTTATCTATGACTTTTATCATTGTTCATGGATAAGAGCAATTAAGTATAACTACTAGAAGTTGACCCTACCACCTTTTCAAATTTTGGAAACAAAATTTCTCTTAAATGAAAAAATATTCTCAAATACATCATTAGTTTCAAAGATTGTTTAATCCAAACATTCATGATAGTCTACACATATTAATTACCAAATCATATAATATATTTGACCTTATGATTAAATGAAATGCAACCAACATTTATAATTCTAATTCTTGATTCAATGTCGTCATTACATGTATCTAAAAGTTCCTCATCATCCTTTATCAATATCAACTAATAACATTTAAATAAGCAAATAAAAAATTTATAATCAAATCATTTTGTAGTCTCATGCATAAAAATAAATACCACATCGTAGTTATGAAAATAATATTTCCAAAATATATCTTTAATATCTAACCTCCTTTTTTTTACATCTCTACTTTTGGACCTCTTCTGTTTGAGATTCCAACCATTTTATTCTTGGCCTACCACTTGACCTTGAGACAACTGAGTCCTTCAAGAGGAATTCTCTTAAAATGGAATATATATGCCTACTGATTTTATGCCCCAAATTTGTACCACATTGGTTTTTACTTTAATGGTCATCAATATCCTTTAACTAAGCTCCCATAAAACTTGTGTATTTTTTTTATAGAAATTGGATTCCAATTTCTATTTCTTACTAATGCAAATATCATTATCATCTCAAATATTATCAAATTTTATGTTCGTAAGCCACCTTATAACACCTTTATGCCACCTTTTACTAATGAGATATTTTAAAATATTTTTAATTCTGACCTTATTCAAAAATTTAAACTTATGTCAACACACAAACACATAATTCCTTTAAGTTTGGAACAACTTGTATTTGCACTTTACTAGTGGGGGTGATTATTTAATGTAATTGTGTATAACTTGATAACCTTGTAGTCTTCACCCATTTCCTCAACCTCGTACAAATTGTTCCCCTTTGCTTTATATTTTGCTCACCTCATAATAAATGACATTAGTTAGTTTTTTTAAATATAATATGAAATAGGCTATTGGTGTATACTTCCTGAAATTCCTTCTTAATATCAAATTGTGTAATTAAGGATACACTAATTTTCAAACACAAGTATCAAACTCCATTTCATGCTTATCTTCCCCTATTTACTTCCTTTATTACTTAACATATTATCTTAATGTGTTACGAGCATGTATATTGCCATCAAAGTAAGCATTCATATCCTTACTTTTTTATGTTGTTGACTTTCCCACCAAAAAATATTCTGTTAGATTTCACTTCATATAGTTATCAACTACCTTTTTGTGTTGTTGAATTTGCTAGATTTCACTTCATATAGTTATCAACTAGAGATTGAACCCATGAATTATTTTTTAAGTCAAACTCGATAATGATTTCATTCATTCCATTTTGTTATGAATTTTTTGGTGTTGATGGTATCATAAATAATATTCATAAATAAATCTTCAAAATTTTTATCTTTTATAGGCACCAAAATTTTGAATTATTTTCTTGAGTATATGTCATAGAAATAACTTATGTATTACTCTTATGCTTGGGAATACCTACTCAAAGACATTATGTATACTCTTGCACTTATTTGTAATAATAATGTCCGATGATTTGCTATTTATATTATGTATACTCTTGCACTTATTTGTAATAATAATGCCAGATGATTTGCTATTTATACACCTTAACCATTAATAAAAATGCTAATAGAAACTATTATTTATCTCGTTGCCTAATAAAGCATAACTAAGAAATACGGACCGCTCCTAATAGTCTACACCAATAAATAGAAAAGAAAAATAATATTTGGTATTTGTTCATAAGAAATTGGTAATAAATATGGCTGAATCGCTAAATTTGATATAAACTGCTAACTCCTGGCATTTTCTAAAAAATATTTCTTAGTCTTTCTTGATCATTACATTCACTTTCGTAAAAAAAATCTACTATCCTTTTCTTCCATTCAATTGAACATCTTATACACCACTTCTATATCTCCTTAGTATAACTTCATTCATCTCTAAAAGTCTATATGATCAAGACAATTCTTTTATAACAATGTAGCATACATCTATCAACTAATTTTGTAAATGTAATTATATTTCAATCTACTTCTTACTTAGCTATCCACAACTAATGTTGTCTTATAAACCTTGCATTACATGAAATCAAATCATGATTGTCCATATCTTCTAATTTGATTATAGTTCGAATACCTTTAAGTAACTGAAAACATACCTGAGCATCACACTTAATTCTTCTATTTGATATTGAATTTATTCTATTCAACCTTCATGATCTATGCAATTAAAACAAAAAACAAATTTTAAAATTTAAATTCTCAATTCTCAATTCTTAATTATCTTTTTTTTTGTTTTTCCTTCATCCACTTATAACAACAATAAATAAATGATGTTTTGAATACTTATGGTACAAATCAAATGTTATTTCAAAATTTTCAAACTTCATTCCTATTTATAGTACTACCTCTGACTTAATGTTCTTTAACATAATATGTGGAGTTGTCACATCTAAAGAGCTCTTCTTATTCTCCATTTCATTAATCATCTCTATTATACCATTTCATTACATAAAAATATCACTATATTACACAAGCGATACAAATGTATTATACAACATATACCAAGATATTCTAAGAAAAACTACTTTATATTAACATTTGACATCAATTAGATGGACTCCATTATAGGATATCAATCCTTGCACATGGATATTGGAACTATACTCTTGTATACAAAGACATTGGAACTTTGCTCTGGCACACGAGCACTACAACTTCTTCCTTATTCTCCTTTTCAATCTCTTCGTCGCTCCTATTGATTGTAACTTTCTCTTTAAATAAATAGTAGCTAAGTTGAAACTTAAGTTTATTAGCCAATTTTAATTAAAATTAACAATAAAATATCATAAAAGCTTTTTAATCTCCAAAATTTTTTATCATTGCATATCTCATAACAACATTCCCACTTAAGAACCTCATAAGTGTATATGTGGATCTCAAAACTTTAAATAGAAAAATGATTATAACTAATGCAGATATGGCACTATTAATTGCAATATTATCTTTAATAATAGTCATATAATTCTTAAACATGTAATCTTTTTGTTGATATGAGAATAAATATGTAATAGCTAATTGTAATATAAGAACTTACCTTTGGTGAAGCATAAAAATACCAATTACAAGTGAAAATGGTTGGTTAGTATGATAATGACAAGTGAAATTGCTTACGTAGTTATGTTGCAGGTCATAGATGACAACGACAACTAAGAAAAATCATGAACAAACCAACTAAAGCAAGAAACTCCAAAAGGGAAACAAAAAATGCTTGTTCAATTGTGTTGCTTATCAAAGGTACGGATGGAAACAAGCAAAAAGCTTTTGGTGGAACAAGTAAGCTTCTATTGCAAGCGATTGACATATTGTTTGGGTTCTTTTACTTTTTTGTCCTTAATTATATCAATTATATTTTTTCCATTATCACTTATTCTTAAAATAATAACTAGTAACACATTTTTAATATTATTTTCATACTCATTGCCATTTAGCTGACTCTGAAATAATTTCCTTTCGTATGTAAACACTTTGACATGAAGCAGTATGGCTACAGGTAAGTTAAAAGGGGATGATAGGGGAAAAAGTTAGTCTAAACTATAATTAGGTTAAATTTATTTTAAAATATTCAATTATCTTTAGTTATTGTTACCCTTTTTATTTAAATTAAGTAAAAAATATTATTATACTCACTTAATTTAGATAAATATAATAAAAAGATATTTATGTATAATTAAGATTTAAGTAGAAAAATGTAATAATTAAATAGAAAATTATTTATTTTAATGGAATAAAAAGTAGATAGATTTGCAAAGAAAGTATGGCCTAGATTTAGTAAAAATATTTAGACTTTTAAATTCAAGGGGTTTAACTCAGTCCAAAACCAAACTTTGATAAAAATTTCATATTTAAATTATAGGCTTAGTAAAAAAAAATTGACACTTAGGCTCAAGGAGTCCAACTAAACTTAAAACCTAAAATTTGGCAAAAGTAATCCAGTTAGTGTCTAACTTAATAGTGTAGTTAACTAAATACTTAATTAATTTTAAAATAAATTAAATTATTTGACCTAAAAACTCTAAACACCATGCATACAAATATAATTGTGATTAAATTTAAGTAATAACCATTGCAATTGTTATTAAAATAACTCAAGAAATAAAGATCTCATATTTCCTTTATAAGAAAAATATGCAAATTATGGAAGAATAAGAAAATGAACTTAAACCCTTTTAAAGGAGAATAATTAAGTTTCTTGATAATTGAAAAATTTTGTAACACTATGAATTAGTACCCCTTTTTTACCATTAACAATTTTTCAAATTGAATGAAAAATTATAATCATTTTTTTAGAAATAAGTAATGAATTAAGCCTTGAAAGTAAGTAAAAACATACGAGGGAATTGTCAATCTTACAATTCAATTGTCTCCATTTATGGAGATCACTTATTGCCAATGAATGAACATATCATTATAAAACAAAGATCTCTATCCTCTATCCATAAATATAGATTACACTTTCCATGTATTGCTAAGATAATCAAGATGGTGAAATTTATGCTTAAAGATGTTTATGTGGATTTTGATCTTCTATATAAGATTCATCATGAATTGCTCCTTGCTGAGGCTTCTATTATGAAAACATCATATGTTCCACTCATCCCATGTAGCTGTGACAAGATATGAAAGTGATAAGCAAAAGCATCACTTCACTGTAATGTTAGAATGTTTAATGATGGAGCATCAATATAGTATATCATTCCATTCCTTTGGAGCATCATAAATTTAACATTTGTGCAACATTTCTCTCCAAGTTTATTTAACAAACTCACATTGAAAAAATAGGTGCTTTATGCTCTCTTCTGCTTTTTTACACAATATGCACTAGTTAGTGATATTAGAAAATTTTCCAACATATCCATTGTTGGCAATTTTTATTTCATAGCCAACCATAATGTAATGGAAGCATAAGGTAATTAATGTTTAAACCTAACAAAATTAGTATATGGGATTTTGTTTAGGTTTCCTTAAACGAATTTCTTGCAGGAGTGGTTGGTGAGGTTGCCATTGCTGGTATACTTCTATATAATGGTTTCCTCCTCATCATTAATGCAAGTTTGGATGATCTCCGAGCTTACAGAATTAGGAATATGAATTCGCTTGAAGATGTCCTTATTGGATAGAGCTACAATAACTTTCATCTCTTACTGGATCAAAGTTATGAGGTTACTGATAGAGCTTAGTTTGTCAAGAGGTCTCATTGATAGCCAGTTGTCTTACCAAAATCTTGTTGATCTTCCATTTCCAACCAGATAAATAATTTTTGACCTTAACTTATCTCTTATTTTCAAAATAGCTTTCATTGTAGAAGAGTTATAGGATTTATGTTGAATATTCCATATGCTCTTGTCTTTGATGGAGATGGAGATGTCATGAATCCATTTGCACCGTAAGGCTTGTTTATTCTTCAGTAATCTCCATATTCTCTTAAAAAGCATGACTGTATTGAGAGGAAATAAACCCATCCCTCCTTTGTCTTTTAGGATACATGCATCATTATTGCAACATCCCACTATCATAAGGCAAATACCCGGATACCCGAAGGATATCTAAGTACTTACCATATGACAATGGCATGTTGGAGCGAAACATA
>JAOSBM010000008.1:21743354-21756439 GCA_027568955.1 Erythroxylum tenue
GGTGCATTATCCTAATTTCTCACAAAAATCTCACAATTCACAATTCTAGCCCTAACATGGGTAACGGGATGTTACAATTATGTTTCATTTTAGCTTTGTTTGAAGTCTCTTTATTGTCTGACCAAAGGAAGTTGTTGCATAACTTGTCAATGCTTTTAATAATAATAGCAGGGAAATGTTGCTACCCAGTAAATATTGATGGAATTCAAAATAGATGCAATAAGTTAAGCTCTGTTTGTAATTCCATAGGTGGATATCTTGTTTTTAATCCTATCAATCAGAATGTTGTAGTCTCTCATGGTTAATTTTGATGCAGCCATTGGGATGCCAAGTTGGAGAATGGGAAAATGATGATGATTGAAGCCAATAATATTCTTTAAGTTATGTTCCTGGTTCTTAGCACTCCTAGACAAGTAGATACCACTAATGGTGTAATTGGCTTGATGACTTCTAGACCAGATAACTTACCTTTAGAGCTTTCATGAAGGCTAAAATTGATTTATAATCATATTTAAAAGGAGTACGAGATCATCAGTGAAACTTATATTTGTGATTTGCATTCTTCTACATCTAGAATGGAATTTAAAGTGCTTGGCTCTTTCCACTACACTTTTGACAAGTCAGTTAATACTTCCATCACTAAAGCAAATAAGAAGGGTGAAATGGGATTACCCTGACAAATTCCTTTGCAACTTTTGAAAGTTTTGGCAGGCTATCAATTAACCAAAATGTTAAAGGAAGGAGTGATTATGCATCGTTTTATCCATTGAGTGAAAGACTCTGGAAAATACATTACATTAAGGATGCTACTGATGAAATCCCATTCCACACTATCATATGCTTTCTTCAGATCAATTTTAAGAACGCAATTCAAGCTACTTCTTCTTTTGGAATAAGTTTTTACCAATTCTTATAGCAACAAGATGTTATCTCTAATAGTTTTTCCAGAGATGTATGCACCTTGTGTTGGATCAATATGATTATGAAGAACTTTCTTTAATTTGTGAGCAATGATTTTAACAATGATCTTGTATATTGAATTTCCATAGGCTATATGTCAAAAATACAAAAAGTATTTCTACTCACCAACTTTGGGAATGAGAGTTATAAAGGTTTTATTGAGTTTAGTGAGTAAGGAACCCTTTTTTGAAGAATTCAAGGACAACATCCATTACCATTTGCTTGGTTAGAGGCCATGATTTAATAAAAATGTTTAGAATGAAACCATCAGGCTAAGAGTTTTATGAGGGTTCAATGATTTCAGAACATCTTCAATCTCCTTAGTGGAAACATGTTTACTCAAGATTTTTGCTTCTTGAGTATCCAGGTACCTTTAATGATCTCTCTGAGGAAAGGAAAGGATGAGTGAGCATTGGTGGCATGTTCATGATACTTGAGAAGTGACTAAAAACCCCATATAGCAATTGGTGTTGAGAGTCCATCATATGATCATCAATCTCCAAAGATATTATTCTGTTATTATTTCTCCTAGAAATTACAAACCTGTGATAAAAGGAGGAGTTTCTGTCTCCAATTTGTAGCCATTCAATGCAAGATCTTTACTTCATAAGAGACAAGTCATAGTTTAGTGCCTTAAGAGAAATTTCACATAGCTACCTTTTCCCTCTCTTGTAGGTGCAAAGAATAGGGGTTCTTATAGAGCTCTTGTTGGATTTTCTCAAGATCATTCCTTGTAGCATTTAAGAGATGATGGATATTTCCATCACTCTTCAAGAATAACATTTTTTTGCCATGCTTAATGCTTTGAATTTTACTTGCATATATGAACTATTTAGAGCCCTTAATTCTTTCCTTTAAACCATTCTAGATTTCATCATCAAAACTTGTTAAGCTAGTTAAGAAATTGTTGAATATGAAAGGGGTTTTAGGACTTACTAATAATATATGGGTGATGATAGTTGAGTGATCAAAAAGGCTATTGTTGGTGAACATAGAGAAATTTTTTGGAAAGGTTAGAAACCACTACTGATTATTAAGGTTGCAATGTAGTTTCTTTCTAATGAAGTTGTCTCCATATTGATTATTGTAACAAGTTAAGAAGTTTCCACTAAGAGGAAGATCAATCAATTGGGTTTCAGCTGAACATTTTCTCATGTCAGGATGGATTTCCTATGGATTTGTTTCCTTCAGCTTCTTCAGCTTTGAAAATGGAATTGAAGTCACCAGTTAATAGCCAAGGTATTGAGATATTGACAGTCATATCTTTGAGAAGTTTGCATAAGAAGGTCTTTTGATAAGAGATGTTATGAGCATATATAAATAAGATATATACTAGTTTTCCTGAACTCTTGATCAACACTCTAAATGAATAATTTGGTCTGCTATGCAGCTTGTAGATACATGCAGTAAGGATGAGTTATACTAGAGCAAGGTTCTACCATTGGGATGATGGATATGATTTGTGATCTCTCTCCACTTATTAGGAAGCATCTTGAGTAGATTGCAATTTTATTGCTTCATGTGAGATTCCAAAATTCCAATAGTCTCAATTTTATCATGAGCAATCATGCTTTAATCAAAAGTTTTTTGTAAGGGGCATTAGCTCGTCTGATATTCAATGCTAGAATCTTCATATAGTTAACTCCACAAGTGAAGCCTTCCTTTTCCTATTTAATTTTCTCCTGATAACAGGTTTAACTTGTTGTTTATTATCCTCCATATCTTCTAGTACCTTGTTTGAAGTTTTAACATGAGTGTCATTCTGAGCAGTATGACTTATCTTCTTTACATATTGAACCGTATCAGTTGTGGATAAAATTTAGTAGTTTCAGTATTGCCTGGTAAGTTTGTGAGCATGTTACCATTAGACTGCTTGATCATCTCTTCTCCATTCAAAGTGAGGTTATTTTCTTCAATAAGGTTAATTGAATATAAAATTTGAGTTGCATCACGTGTGGTGCTAAATTTTATGATTTCCTAATATTGACCTATATTAAATATCTTTCCGGTAGGTTGTGGTCAAAATTTACTATTTCATTTAACTCTTAAAGCATAAGACATTTTCAATTTCATATTATTTGTAGACAAATTATCTAAACATAATTACATCCAAAAAATGATCAAATATAAAGATAGAGAAAAATGTGAATATAACATAAAGAAGAAAAAATAATTTGGAAGAGAATCTTGGTCTAACTCTTTTGAAGAGAAAGAAGAAAAGGAGGTTTATTATCTACCATTTTACTTCTTATGGATGCTAATCGATTATTCCAAAAAGGAGAAGACTGAAAAGTCTATCGTTTCAGTCGAGTTGAAGTTCTTAGGAATTCAACACTTTTCGGAAATTAAAGCATCCATCGGAAAAAGACAAAACATGAAAAGGAAAAGCTACCTAGAATTTTGTTTTCGCTTTCCTTTTCAGTTTTGACGGGACAAAAGTTTTCTTTTTAACTTGGTTAATTAAAGATATTCTTTACCTTATGTATTTATGTTATTTTTATTTTAAAATTAAATAAAAATATTTGAAATTCGGAACGCATGTATTGATTTAAAATAACCCAAAATAAATATTTTTAAAATAAAAATAACCTCTTTGGATTTTTGTCTTATCAACACCGACACCGAGCCTCAAACTGTACCTTTGATATTTAGTTCTTGTGGTATCTACAAACTCCAGGCCTCGGTGATGGATAAGTGCGGTCACCTCAGCTTGTGATAAGGCATAATAATAGCCTTCATACTTTCTCATGTTTGTCAGTATCCCTTCCCCAACAATTTGTTTTCGATCTTTGGTCCATTTACAATTGAAGTGACTGAAACTTCATGCTTTTGTTATTTTGATTTTTGACATTCTTCCTCTAGACTCTATCCTATCAAGAGGTGGAAAAAAACAAGCAAAGTGGATCATACATGCAACTTAAAGGAACTTTAAGAGAATTCAAGCAAAGAACCAAGAATAAAGAGAAATTAAACATTTCAAGATTTAAACAAATTATTGTAATCCTTCTTGTAAACTTACTTTGCTCATTTCGATGAATTAGGAACTTAATTATTGCATAATCATTTGCATGTAGTGTATCATGCATAAATCCTTCTATAATTAAGTTCTTAAGGAAACTTCCCAACCTTTAAACAAACTTTCAAAAACTTTTGTAATAGACATAAGCCAAGTTTTTATGAAAGGGGTATCTCTTAATATTCGAGAGAAATTATGGGGATGAAAATTAACTTTGGATCACTTGGTAAGTTAATACCCATTGCTTAGCACTATATATATGATATGCTATTCGTTATCTACATGATTCATCAATTGGACTAATTGCCAGCCAAAGAATTGTTTATTGACTAGTTAAAGGGTTATAATCATATAATGGATAGTCTGTCTAAAAAGTTATCAAGAGAGAACTTTCTCTTTAGCTAGTTTTTTTTTTTTTTGGTTGCCCAAGAGATGTTTTAGGTGGGTCCCAATTATGGGAAGGTACCTTTAAACTATCCACACCCAGACTAATTCCCGCTCGAACCGGATAGGTCCCTTACGAAAGATAAAGCTCTAGCTCCAAGTTTTAAACAGCTGCATACATGAGGAGGTTAACCTAGCTAAACATGTCTAAAAGTAGTCGTTGTAACTATTAGTTAATGTGTCAAACGTTTATTTGAGTTATTTTGGGGTACAAATAAACCATAAATATAAGAAGAATCTTTCACATAGTAGAGAATTATTACAAGCTTTGAGATGTTAGGAAGTGTACGATATGAGCTTACCAATGAATAAACTGTAGAGAATCGATGAATAAACTGTAGAGAACGTATGAATAAGTTTTTAAATGTAATAAAGTTTAAATATATGTATAAGAGAATTATCTCATTGATTATAAGGAACTGACATCCAAATATCTCGAACTTATTAAAACAAAAAAAATATTTTAAATAAATCAAAATTAGAATTTTGAGTATGAACAACCTGGGACACAATTGCAGGCCATCGTGTCCCATTCTATCTTGGTTATGAACATTTTAATGATAGTATGCATGGTCTGGTAAACAAATGTGGCTGAGAGACTGTGGATCTTCCTATAACTTCATAAAGTTAGGCACAATCTGGCTAACGCTTATGTAAAAGATCATGTTCATCCATAAATGAGTGTTTTGCCTATAAATCTTTACCAACTCCAGCTTTTGTAATTGACTGATTCCAATATGCAATGGATTCTTTCTTTGGGGTAGTCGTGCTTGCTTCATACTATCACTCTTCAAAAGAATACATCCTCAAATCATCACCTACATTAGAAAATAAAAGTGAATCTCTTTATATAAAGATATAAGCATAGGATGGTTATATAATGCTCTTGATATTACTCCTTTTTTTTCTAAACCTCACTTTTCTTTTCTTCATTATTTATTTTCAATCTTAATTAGTCATCATAAAACGGCTTAGGTGTTAGAAGTAAAAGAGTAACAGGTTTATTATCCTTCACAAAAGTGTACCTATTCATGAAGGCTCTATACAAAACCTTTATATCATATTTCTATAGGCTTATAAGAGGTGACTAACTTATATAGGTACGACATCATACTGTACCTCATCTTAATATCTCCTAATATAAAATGAAATCAACACTTAATTATCCACGTTAATCTTCCCACACTTATTAATTGATTGAAACTTGCATTGTATTGAATGCTTCATAGTAGATAAATTCAACTTTTTGACAAGGGAAGTGCCAACCATGTTAATGCAACTACCTCCATCAATAATAATATTATAGACCCTATCATTAACATAACATTTAGTATAAAAGATGGTCTATTTCTGCTACTGTAAGTCATCCTTTTTTTATCTTAAGAGTTAATACCCTCTTAATAACAAACATTTCGCCTTTAATAATATATTCAATACCCTCATCACCATATTTTAGTATGATATAACTTCTTTTTCATCCAAATCACTCAAATTATCTACCCCTTCATCTTACGCATTAGAATGTAAAATTTCCTACTCCCAAATACTGAAAACATTTTATAAAATCACTTTACCTTTTCTTTGATTCTAGATATCCTCTTTAGTTTTGGAAGACTCAGCCTTTAATTTAGAAGAACCACTATCATAAGAATCACTAAGATTATTAGGGTATCTTAATACTCCTTTGCACTTTAGTTATCTCTCCACCTTCACAATCATATGCTTCATCTCTTCTAATTTTACATAATATTGTAGCTCTACTACATTTGCTATCTCTCTATTCAACGTATTCAAGAACATTATCATGGTTGCTTATTGCTTCTCTTCCTCCTTTATACTAGCTTGGATCATAAGTACTTTTATCTCTTTATGATAATCTTTCATACTTTTTTATCTTTTAGAAAGACTTTACTACATCTAATACAAATCCCTATAATAATGACTTGCCACAAATATTTTACTAATAAGAGTCTTCCATTCATTTTAAGTCTCTATAGGTCGCTTATGATTTTTATGATCTAACTAGATTACGGTATAACCTATAAATTCTACTATCATCATTTTTACCTTATTTTTCTCAAAGTAATTGTAACAGCTAAAGATAAATTTTATCCTTGTCTCCCACTCCAAATAAGCTTTAAAATCATTCTTACCTATAATGGTATATTCTTCTTAATGCTCTCAAGATTACCATCCACCCCTTCTTAAACTCTAGGCTCTCTACTTTGCTTCCAATTACATGCAATGCCTCTTTTAGGTCTAAACCTATCCCTTTAGCCTCGTTGGATCAAATTCATCAAAACTTAGTTCATCATTCTCCTCATCATCTTCTATTGGAGCTATTGGATTATACATAGTATACTTCCCCTTATAATCCACTGCGGGTTAATCTTAATTGTAATTCAACAAACTACTAGGATTGCTTTTATAATGTATCAATCACCTTACCATACATCATATCCATTCTTTTAGAATATTGTTGCATAGTATGCGTGAAGTATAAGTTGTCTTTCTTCTCCTTCAATGATTAAACACCTTTCGAAGGTATATTTAATTCTGCAAGAAAAGTTAGTAAAAATTTTCTTATGCACTCTCTCACATGTTCACTCTCAAAATGACAACCACTCATGTTATACTCGTTATTCAAATTTTCTTGAAGCTAATCTCAAACACTTTTTATCTTTTATCTATTCTTAGCTTCCTTTACAAGTATTTAAAGAACAAAACAAACCCAATTGAGAATTCAATCTTATAAAGTCCAAAAATTTAAGAATTATTTGTTAAGAAGAGAAAAAAATGTGTTAATCAAAAAATAAAGAAATCAAGTAAAAAATTTGAAAATATCAGCAAGAATTTCAAACTATATTGAGGAATAATTTTTTGAGGTAATTGTTTGTACACCACTTTCTTTTTCTTTCATTTCCCTTTTCTTTTCTTTTCTTTTCCTTTTCTTTGCTTTCTTTCCATTTTTTTTCTTTTCACAATCATACGAGTAATTAGTATGAACGAAATGAAATAAAGGAATTTAATAAAGAAGAAATCCTAATGCAATAAGAGTTATAAACTAACCTAAAACAAGATGATAACAAATTTTTATTTTTGTTGAAACTTTAAAAATAAGAATATGATGTAATAGAATGAAAAAGAATAATAAAGAACACAATTTCCTTTCTGATTTCTTTTATAACAAAGTAATATAATACAATTTGAATGGCATGAAAGCAAAGAAAAAAGAATAATAATACTTGATTGAAAGCCAAACTTTGGTACCAACTAATGAGAATTCACCTATGAATAAATCCTAGAGAATATGTGAAAAAGTTTGAATTAAACGTAAGAAAGTTAAAGACAAATGTATAAGAGAATTAACATGTTGATTATAGGGAATCAAGAACAACATTCATAAAGCATTTAAACACTAAAAGGAAAGAATTTTTGAATGAGTTTGAAGTTTAACAAAGAATTAAAAAAAGAAGCATAAGACACGATCAAGGGCTATGTGTGTTGGTTATGGATCTTTTAACACTAATGGGCATAATATGGGAAATATCTATGTTTGAGATTTTTGATCTCTCTATAACTTTGCCAAGTTAGAAACTGTCTGAGACATGTTTATGATTGAGACCATAGATCCTCCTATAACTTTATAAAGTTAGGCACAGATTGGGCCACACTTGTGCTGCAAACCATGTTCAATTAAAGATAAGTGTTTATCTCTAAATATTCTCTAACTCTAACTCTTGTATTTGAACCAAACTTACATATATGGATCCCTTATTTAAACTAGTCATGTTCGCATCAGTATATGATTACATTATATAACATATATTAATTCTTTATTCACTAGTGTGAGAAAAAAAAGCAAAGTTTTAAATTGTATTGTTATACAATTATAATAATAAAAAGATAATTGAAATATAATTTGTGAGGGTTAATCTCAAACCTTGAACAATATTTGTAAAGGACTACTCTCTATGCATGATAAAGCAAGACATTTGTAATGGTCTTCTTCACTTATGACAATGAATATATTGTATAGAAGGTTTCATTTTACCCATTGAAGAAAGAATACAGTGAATTCATAAACAAAACTTAGGGAATAGACATAGGCTAAATGTTATTTGACTAAACTATTGTAAATTAGTTTTGCCTATCTATTCCTACTCTCTTTACATTATTTGTTTTTGTATGATTGCACTTAACATTATTGTCATTTTATATTATCACTTTATTTTAACTTGATTAAATTATATTTTTTAGTGCCAAAAAGCTTTTAAATCCACCACTACCTATTTCATCTCCCTCCTAATAATCATTAGGGACCAAAATCTTTTTTCTAAGTGATCCTTTAAGAAATAAATTTAGATTCCAATTATCTACGTAACATTTAAATCAATCTCAACAAAGCTTGATTAGTCTTTGTTTATGATTATATTTCCTATTTGAATGAGCTATATCTTAGTTGATATTAACCTTGTAGTTAAAGAAAATCTTATAACAAGTATCTTTAGGACTTCTAAATAGGTTTAGTAATAATAAACTTAAAAGTAGAGATTGTAAAAGGGAGCTTGAAGTTAACATATCTAAATAAATAAAATGATTTATATAAAATAAATTAAATTCATATCGTGTAGGAATGTATCAATTGATAAGTTGAGTAACATAAATCATTATGGACAAGAGTTGTTTTATTGTGAAGTTTATGTTATTCATTTAAACTAATATTTTATTATATGAAATTCATATCATGTAGGAATGTATCAATTGATAAGTTGAGTAACATAAATCATTATGGATAAGAGTTGTTTTGTTGTGAAGTTTATGTTATTCATTTAAACTAATATTTTCTTATATATTCTTAGAAATTACTTTATGACTAGTTCACCACTCTAATAAGAAATTAATAACAAGCAAAAAAAAGAAAGAAAGAAATATCCAAGATGTAATAGTTATTGTCACGTATACTAACCTAATAAAAATTGAAGATATTGGTCATTCAGCAAACAATATGAAAAAATGGATAAATAAATGAAAATTGAAACATTAAATCTCTGAGTACTTTTAAAGATAAATATCTAAATACTTACAATTATTATTTACACGAGAATTAAGGTTGTGTAGTCTTGGATTTATGTTCTTACACATATGTTCTAAAATAATGACTACTCGTTAACACCAAGCGTTAGTTTATACCTTACAGTCAATTAAATAGTTGTGTACTTATGATATAAATAATTAAAGATATTCTTTACCTTATGTATGTATGTTTAATTATCTAACATATAAGATAAAGTCTATGGGATAACCATAATTAGTAAATAAAACTATAATGAGATCATAATTATAAGATTCATAATGCATTCAAGTATTATCTCTAAAGGGGGTATTGTAGAACAACTTAGGGATAGAGTAATGTCTGGAGAAGAATGGAAACTGGAAGGAGATACTAACTAGATGTGAGAGAGAGTAGCAATTCTTTTGAGGAATACAGCTAAGGAGATTTTGGGAGTTTCTAAAGGTCATGGAGTTTTAGTGTTGGAATGAAGATGTTAAAAAAAAGGTGAAGATCAAGAATATTACTTATAAGGCTCTATCAGATAACATTACAAATGTAGAGAGGGTAATTAATAGAGAAAGTTATATACTAGCAAAGAAAGGAGTGAAGAGGATAGTCTCAAAAGCCAAAAGTTGATCTTACTGGAAATTATACTAACAATTGGAAACTAAAGATGAAGAAAGAGATAAATTCAAGTTGGTGAGAGCTAGGAACTGAAAAGTGAGAAACTTAGATCAAAATGACATCGAGACGGGTTCTCATGGATAAAAATGACATCGAGAGAAGATGACAGAGATACTTCTATAGCCTTTTTAATTAAGGTGGAGATGACAACATCTTCTTAAGTGATATTAACACTTCTGAAAAATATCGTAACTTCACTTATTGCTAGTAGTTCATAAGATAACAAATTAAAGGAGTTTTAAGGGAGATGAAGAGTGGAAGGGCAGTATAACCTGATGAGCTACCCATATAGGTATGAAAGAGCTTAGGAGAAGACGCTCTTACTTAGTTGGACAAGCTTTTTATGGGATCCTTAAGTCCATCAAAATGTCGAATAGTGGAGACTTAGTACTCTAACTCGTCTATATAAGAATAAAGGGGACATCTAAAGTTGTAATAACTATAAAGACATCAAACCACTTGTTATACCATGAAGTTATAGGAGAGGGTCATTGAAAAGATAGTGAGAAAGGGTATGCCTATCTCGGAGAACCAATTTGGTTTCATGCTAGGAAGGTCCAGGACAAAAGCTATACACCCCTTTAGAAGATTAATGGAATATTATAGAGAAAGACATCAGGACCTGCATATGGTTTTCATTGACTTAGAGAAGGCTTGTGACAAGGTACCTAGGGAAGTCATATGTAGGTGTTTAGAAGTTAAGGGAGTACCTATGACTTATATACGGGTTATTGGAGATATGTATGAAGGTGTTAAGACTATAGTAAAAATGACAGGAAGACATTCAAAAGTTTTCTCTATTAATATCAGGCTAAACCAAGGATCCTCGTTGAGCCCCTTCCTGTTACAGTAGTAATGGATGAGTTCAACAAGAATATCCAAGGGTGCCTTGGTGTATATTATTTGTTGATAACATTGTTTTAGTAGATGAGATAAAGGAGGGTGTCAATGTCAAGTTAAAACTTTGGAGGGATACATTAGAATTGAATGATTTTAAATTAAGCAAGACTAAAATAGAGTACTTAAATAGTAACTTTTTAGGTCATAGGATGACAATAGAGGTGGAGATAAAAATTAGTTTAGAAGTTATACTACAATAAGATTGTTTTAAGTACCTTGGATTCATCATCCAAACCAATGGTGATATAGATAAAAACATAGTTCACCGTATCAATTCAGGGTGACTTAGAAGGAGCGGTGATCAATAGTTTTATATGACAAGAGGATACCACTCAAGCTAAAAGATAAATTCTACCGTTTAACAATTAGGCTGACCATGCCTTGTGGGGCAAAACGTTTGCCTATCAAACATGTGCATAATCATAAGTTTATGGTGGCAGAGATGAGGATGTTCCATTGGATGCATAACCTTACAAGAAGAGATAAGGTCATAAATATAGTGAAAAGATACAAATTAAGGGTGGATAAAATTGATGGTAAATTAACGAAGATAAGGATTAGGTAGTTCAGACATATTAAGAGCAGACATCTTGACATTTCAGTGAGAAGAAGTGAGAAGATTGTACTTAAGGACTGTAAGAGGAAAAAGAAGAAGTTCTAAAAAGAACTGAGGGAGGTGATCAAGAATGATATAACTTTATTAGAGCTTACTGAAAACTTGACCCTTGATAGGAAACTTTATAAGATACGAGTAAAGGATCTTTCATAGAGTGGTCATTCTCTTTGCTTATAGATCTTTTAAACATTTTATGTTGATTCTTGTGTCTTATATTTAGCCAAAACATTTTTACATGTAGTACTTGTCCCTTAGTCATTTTAGGTAGTTTTTTTGTCTCTCTTTTAATTGTTTATTTTTTTAATTAGTTATCTTCTTTCTTATATGTTTATTCGTTTACTTATTTTGCCTTTTTATCTTTATTTTATTATTTTATAATTTTTATTTATTTATATGAATTTATTATCTTTATTTTTTGATTTATTAATATTATCATTTATTTCTTTATTTTGATTTTTAATTTCTTTATTCTTATTTTATTCTATTATTATTTTTATATATTTATTTGTTTATATTTTTGTTTTTGTTTTCTTAAGACAGTTCATTAAAAAAATTCCTCTTTTTTATAGATCTATCGGATTAGTTAAAGGTAAGGTTGTGTACTTCTAAACCTCTCTAGACCCCGCATCTCAACAGGATTTCTACTTGAATATTGTTGTTATTGTTGTTCGACATTAATAAAGCAAAAAGATTAGCACAAAATAATATATCTCATAGACTAAAATATATAAATACTTAAATAAACGTATAAATACTTATTAAAGAACTAGTTTATTAACCAACTCAACATGAGAATTTCACATAAAACATTACTTATGTGTCTACTAAAATGCTCATTGTGATGATTATATAAGTGTTCCTTTAACTTCATATCTTTAAAGTATCCTATATAATAATTTCTATATTTTGGTAATACTTAGGACGTATCCTAGTCAAAAGTAGCGTGTTAGTAGTCATTAGATATAGCATAAATTATGTGGAGGTATTTGAGTGATCAATATAGGGTTCATAATCTTAAAATAATTAAGAAGAATGTTATATTGTTCTCGATTAGTATTAATTTTGAGAAACCTTTGGCTAAAAATTAGTTACTAAAGTTTAAGAACTAATAAATAGACTAAAAAAAGTAGACACTAAATACTTGTTATATGCCTAATTGAAACATTGAATGATAAAAATGTTAAATTATATAAAAATATTTTGATATTTGTAATATTTGGATGATCATGATGTGATTGTAGACATCAATCTTGATCTATGGATATAAATTGTTAGTCAAAGAATTAAAGATAAATTAAAGGAATTTAATTGTTTAATCCTAAATACTCCCTTCGATTCATAATAAGAGTCGTTTTAGAAGAATGCACACTTATTAAGAAAGTTAATGAAATATCTGATATACCCTTATT
>JAOSBM010000008.1:21762681-21777379 GCA_027568955.1 Erythroxylum tenue
ATGCTACCTTCGCGGGACACGGGCTCGGATATCACCGTCGATGTCGGGTTCGGGTCTTGCGGGAGTGGGTTGCTACAGATGTTCATCCCAAATCATGTATAAGCATGATCCAAAAACCATAAGGAAGATCTTTTTGTCATCCTTAGCAAAAGCTCTTGTCTTCCCTTATCCATTTCATAAACTTCATATAGTTCAGGTTAGCTTTGTCTAAATGACATATTCATCACCTCCCTTCATAAAGTCAAAGAATAGTTATGGGAGGCCCTCGATGCTTTGTTTGCATAGAAAGTATCTATTAGTGATCTTTAGGTAGTTTAACTTATCTAGAGTCACCATTATGTCCATTATTGTCAACCATAGTCTAAATGACACTCTATGCAAAAGAATTTTGTTCTATACTTGTTTATACTAGATGAAGTTTTGTCCTTTGATCCTTGAGACTTTTCTATAAGATCAATTGATAAAGGATTTTGATGAATGAACCACCCATATATAAGTGTCATTCTTGTCCTTATTTAACCTGCTCTAGGCTTCTTGGAGTACAGTACCATTGGTTTTCTTTTATTAAGACCTTAACGTGAGACTGAATAGGTGGGATCTTAAGTAACTCTTGTGCCCTTTGAGTCCTATGGATAGGAACATCATTACAACAATTGTCAAAATATAAAAGGCTTTCTCTCTATTGCCAATTCTACACTTGATTTGTTCCTTGATAATATCCCTAAGTTTCAGGAGCTGTATAGTGAACCAAGAGAAAGAAGTTTTGCTTCTAATTTCCCATATATTTCCTTTTAGAAAGTAGGTGTATATCGATTAGCCTATAATGATTCCTTGTTCTCTAACAATCTTCATACTCTCCTTGCTATAAAGACTTTATTGTTAAGAATTATTGAATTGATCCTCAAATCCCCTTACTCTATTGCTTTGCAAACCTAATCCCATTTTACATTTCCTCTAAATTTACCCTCCTTATGTCATGACCAAAGAAATATTCTTAGCATTCTCTTAGTAGTTTTTATTAGGCCTCTTGCTAGAAAGAAATGTTATAATTAGTATATGTGTAACGAGTTAAACACTAATTTGATAAGGGGAAATCTTCCTGTTTGGGAAAATAGCTTATTAGCTATGCAATCTCCTTTAAACTCTTTCAATTAATTAGATGTACTCCCTATATTAAAGTCTTTCAGTTAAGACTGGTAAGCCCAGATATACAAATGGAAGTTGCTTGATCTAAAGCCCTGAGATTGTAGCTAGCCATCTACCTTGTTGTTGGGCACTAACTTATAGTATCATATGACTTTTGTTTATGTTTAGTACTAACCTCGACATCTCATTGAATGTTTTAAGTGAGGCCATAAGAGGATTGATTGATTTATCATTGGATTTAGAAGACATGAACAAATCATCTGTAAAGAATAGGCATGTCTTATCAAGCTTCTTACACCTGCTATGGAACTTGATGGTTGGATCCTCACTAATGTTATGTTTTATTAGGCCTCTTTACATAGCATAAACAAGTAATGTAACATTGGATCACTCTGTCTAAGTCCTCTCTCTCCCTTGGTCAAGTTAGTAAGCTCCTAATTCACCAAAATTAAAAAAGAGGCAGATGTGATACATAGTTAATCCAATTCCTAAACTATTTTGGAAACTTAAACACCTTCAACAATTGCTTGACGAATTGCTAGCTTATATAGCCATAAGCATTGTAAAAATCAACCTTAATAGCACAATTGGCAGGAGAGTTTATCATATTATAACTCTCAACAGCTCTAGAGCTAACCAAACATTGTCCCTAAAACTTAGCACTAGTAACTTTCATGTTGTTAAAAAAAGAGATTTATTTTTAAAATTAAAATTTCCAATTATAAAATCATAAGATTCAATTTTAATTTATATCTTTTAAATTTTCTAAAAATAATACAAATTACAACCTCTTTGTGAAGATACAAAAGTAAGGCTGCGTACATTATGATCCTCCCCAAACTTCCGCAAAATGGAAAGTCTTATGTACTGAATACGTTAATAATACAAAGTAAATAAAAATCAAATTAGTTATCAAAGAGTAGTATTCATATAATTATTTAAAAGTAAAAGTATTAAAATAATATAAGCAAAGAAATAAGTATTAACGTATAAAAATAAATTGTAGTAAATAAGCAATAAAAAATTTTATAGTAGAGTTTTTCAGCATTATATTGTTTCACTATTATTATGACTCCAAAATTATCTCCTTTTAATATAATAAGTAATTAAAATAGAATAATTTGAAAATGTAAACAAGTACACTATAATTTCTTATGTAATTATAAGAAATTAAATCGTATCAACGTAATTCAAACGCCATAATTAGGCTGCTAAAGATATGAAACGATTCCATATCCGACAAAAATCCAAGCCAAAACGACACAGCAATGGCTCATTCTTTACTTGGACGCCATGTTTATTATTACCTTGCTCGAAAATCACTATAAGAATCGTGAGCGTGGTACACACGGTCCAATGGAAGAGCACTAAGATGTGGGCGGCCAGTCTTTTGGCTTGAATGTGTAACATAGAGAGTCACGCGCATTGGTGGCGAGTGGAGAAGAATGGGAAAAATTAGAGAAGAAGTTGGGCCAAGTGAATGAAAGGTGGCATGTGACTTGAGAACCGCATAAAATTACAAAGTCTTTATGCCTTCTATCTCTCCCCAATTATCACAATAACTACTCTTGTAGAAAATGTGAAGAAAGTTAAGAGGTAGAGAGGAACCCACCTCATATTTTATATTTCACTTTATATGGAAGTAAAAAGAGTTGTGTGTTTATGTTGTGGGTGTGTGCGCGCTTGTTGTTGTTAAGAGATAGAAGGGAAGAAGAAGATGATGACGATGATGATGAGGAAGGACAGGGAGTTGGGCAGCAACTAATAACAACAGAAGTAAATACAGAAAGAAAGAGGGGGAAAGAGGGAGTAAAGGTTCGTTATTGCATCTTTTAGCTTCTTCTTCTCAGCTTCTTCTGCACACAGTAACTGGATCAGTGGTCATCTCTAGATAGATATATAGCTATCTTCCTCTCTCACAAACACCATAACTTTTTTCTCTTCTCATAAAGGCCAAAGTGACAGTATATAGATTTGTATTATTTCAAGCCCAGCAGAGCAGACACAGGAACAGAAGCAGAAGCAGAAGCAGAAGCAGAAACAGAAGCAGCAGCTCTACTCCACTCGGTCTCTTCTTATTTACTCACTCGGAAAACAAAAGAAAAAGAGAAAGAAACAAAGCAAACACGATCTCTGCTTTCTCTCTCTCCAACAATCTCTCTTTCTCTGATGCAAATTCAGAGATTTTTGACCCCACTTCACCCCATATAACACCTACATACACACATCCATAGATTTGGTTTTTCCCCTCTAAAAATCTGCTCTCTTTGTATCTCACTCTCACTCCCACTATCTCTCTCTTCTATAATTATCGTAAGAGCAACTCTCCACAAACTGCGTATTGGGTCACAGTATTCTATGTGTCTATATACATAAAGACTCTGTCTTTGTGTCCGTTTAGAACCCAAAGAAAAAGATTTATCAGTAGTAGTAGTTGTGGCTACAACAAGGAGTAGGCAGCTCCTTTCTGAGTCTGGAGCTTTTGCAGACTGGTCTATTTCCTCTTCATCCGCTGCCATTCGCGCCGCCGCCGGAGCCGACGACCTCTCCCTCGGCTTCAATGCCGGCGCCACCACCCCCACCGCTGCCGCAGGCGATGGTCCTTCTGCAGTTTCGGGAGCAACATGGCCTAATTCTGCCCGAAACATCAACTATGGTCTCCCTTCTGAAATGGGCATGGTGGGTCTCCGAGATGTATTCTTGGTTGCTCCGGCGAACTCTTTTAATCACCACCATCATCACCACACTCAGCACTCACACGAAAACATCAATCTCGTTAATTCCGATCAAATCAACGATCCAAATGCTGCTGCCACGGCGCTCGGTGTTGGTGTAGGTGTCATCCCACTTCTCACGGCGACTCCGTGTATGACGTCGCAAAACATGGGCGATCAAGATTTGCTTAACACTGGTCGCAGCAAGAGTAGCGGAATCCAGTTTTGGCAGAACCAAGGTTCTCACCATAACCAATATAATATCAAGAAAAATACCACTACTGCTTCTATTTTTGATCATCACAATGATTCGTCAGCGAATTTGTTACAAGGTGTTAATAGTGCAAGTGGTGTCGCGGGTAATTCAGGTTCTTCGACGACAACAACGTGCCAAGATTGTGGTAACCAAGCCAAGAAAGACTGTAGTCATCGAAGGTGTAGAACTTGTTGCAGAAGTCGAGGTTTTGATTGTGCTACTCATGTCAAGAGCACGTGGGTACCTGCTTCACGGCGGCGAGAGCGTCAGCTCATAACGGCTGCTGGCGTTGGTGGTGGTGCTGGATCTTCTGGTTCAACTTCAGGTGTGAAGAAACCTAGACTGATAAACTCTCAAACAACTTCTCACACTTCGACTTCTAATAATACTCCTCCAAGAAGCTACGACACTAGTTCAAGTCACCAAGGTTCGTGCTGTACTCTTTACTCTCTAGTTTTTTCATTTGTTTTATTTGCTTTTATGTTTTGCTTCTCTAGGGTTATGAAGTATTGACTAGGGTTTCGTTGAATCTTGTCTGCAGATGCGAGTTTCAAAGAGGCTTTACCGGGACAAATACGTGCACCGGCGGTTTTTAAGTGTGTGCGGGTAACAGCAGTTGAAGATGGTGAAGATGAGATTGCGTACCAAGCTGTAGTAAAGATTGGTGGCCATGTATTTAAAGGGTTTCTTTACGACCAAGGAGTAGAAACTAGGGAAGGATTCCCAGATATATCAGAGATGCATTTGGGTGCTGGTGGCAGTGGTGGTGCCGGGGCCAGAAATGGAGCTTCTTCTTCCCCTATTCTTGACCCATCAGATGTTTATGGACCATCTGCTGGTGGGTTGCTTGGAGGTTCAAGCTACGGTCATCCGATGAATTGAATTTATGATATAATGGGTTTATCAAGATGTTGTCAAGAATTTTCTTTTGTCTACTCCCACTAATTGTCGTCTATTAGGATTTTGGTAAGTTGAACATCTAGCTTTGTATCTCTGGTTATTAACGCATGTCATTTCATGATTATGATCAGCTTCTTGGTTTTGGTTTTTAATTTTTCTTTTGTAATTGCACCGAAAGGACCCTCTTACGCCGAAGGAGGAAGCTTCACTTCCGTACTATTAGAGTAATTCCTACAACAAATTTCAGAAAAGATAATAGATGGCAAATTTTATGTTACTATTTACTTTTTCATTTTTGTTTTTGCATTTTCTAATGTCCTCTATCACTCAATTTATTGAAAGGTGACATCTAAAGTCTAAAGTCATCATTCCCATCATCAACAGACATTATGGCATGAAACCATATGACGTTTGTAGGTGGTGCGGTTTTTGTCTTGCCTGTATTCACTGTTCACTCCTGCTCTGCATTTTTTTTTAAATTTTGCCTCAACTTTCCTCATACGCCATGTCCGTTCTCTCTTCTGGCTTCGACCTCCCCACCTTTGTTTTCTAAATCATGCTCTTTCGTGGTAGTGAGCTAAATTATGTTGCACCAGCTAGCAGTTTTCCTTGTGCTTTGGTTTCTCGTTAACTTAGAGTATAATGAACCTCCATCATTAATGCGCTGCTACTTTAGACTTTCGCATGAGAAGTAGTTGTAAGGTCACTATCATTTGTTGCCATAGAAGGAAGCGCATGACTTGGTTGTCCTTTTTGACCCACTACTCTTCTGCTTACATTTTTGTAAAATGGACATTCTTCTTATTGCATGCATACATGAACAAGCGCTGTACTTTGCTTCTGCTGTTTTCCTACTTTAGCAATTGCCTTCCACTCAATCTTAGTGTTGGACTTCTGCCCCTCCATTACATTATTTATCAATTTAGTTCCTGCAGGTTTGCATTTGTTTAGAAACTTTTATGTTATCTTGCATGTCTTGTTCCTAACACTTTGATTAGGATTGCACCGGCTTTCCTCTCGGACCATTGTTTTGTGAATTTAACGTGTAAACATTGAAAAGCTAAAAGCATTTCCGTGTATAGAATGCTTCCTTGCTTTCTTTTTGATTGTTTAAGTTCCTTTCCATGTTTCATGTTTGTTCATTTAGATGGAACTATGCAATGTACAGGGTTGTAGGTAATAATATATTGTGTTATTATTATTATTTTAATCTCTATTCTCCAATAGGAATCAATGTCACTTGTGCTTTCTGTGATTACTAAAGTTGGAGATGTCCGCTTTGGTATTTTATTCATTTAGATGCTTCACATGGATTCGTGACTTATCCTTTGGGCGATGATCTTGTGTGCTATTGTTGAGCAACTGTTAATTAAATAAATCGATGATGTATTAAATTGTGCCGCCTTTTCCTTTCCATGTTCCCCTTTAGGTCAATCCGTCCAAATAAATTATATTTGGTTAGATTTTGTCATGTGTGTGTATCATTATTGCTTGCTTGTTCTCTCTATATTGCTATGTCGTTGCTTTCATTTGATGCTTGCCACATTCGTGTTTTGGCTCAATGAAACAAGGAAAGTCCTTCGAAGCTTGTTGAATATCTTACTTTATCAGACACTTTATCTGTAATGAGGATGACAATAGTGTTTCTTTGTCCATTTGTTGTACCTAAACATGTTCATATGCTTATCACTTGGTTGATAAATTTATGTGTAAGCTGCAAGTTGCATATGGTGTCAGCTTTTTGGCCATTGTTTCTGGCATGTTTCAAAGTATAATACTTTGTTGAGGATGGATTTTATCCTGTCTTATAGGGCCTATAGCTTGTATTATTTTGAATGAGTTTAACAAGGTGACTCAAAATTTGGTGGATATGTTCGTAGGATGACTTTTTTTATAACATAGAATTCAAGTTGAAACAACCACTAAAGTATCATTCACGTTATTTTCATCAAGCTGGATAGAGTTTTATGAAAACAAACATGAAACTAGATGCCATTTTCAACACAGCCACACTATAGAACTAACAAATATTTGTGTTTAGCAACTAAATTTAGACACATTCCAATGTGACCAATCCCAGTGTTCAAGTTCATAGCTGGATTCTGCAGTTATGCTATATAGTACAATGTCAGAACCATAAATTCTGTTGGATGCATATCCGTGGATTAGCTTAAACCTATATCTAGTTACATCAATGCAAGATAACAGCCTGTGTTACTTGACTATTTTAATGTTGGTCGTGGAGCTAAGACAGTCGTGGAGCTAAGACAGTTGCATTCTACACTATCAAATAATGCATCATGATACACATATGTGTGTGTAACTTGTAAATTGCGAACTTGGTTATGGTGTCATTTGTGAAAATTGAAAGGTGAATAATTTTCTTGCTGTGGAATAGATTTATATGATGGGATGCCAATGCTGATTGATATACAGTATTTCCTATGGACATTAGTAGCAAGCCTCTACTTGATTGTATGCTTTCCAATTCATGAGCAATTATTGGAGGTGAGCTAATTTTTGATGATCGCATAAGATAAGATAATCTGTTGATTGTTACTTATGCTTCAAGAATTTGTTTGTCTGCTGTGGTTATTTGTAGCTTTAGGGTTTAAAGATGCTTTGAAATGATTTAGCTTTAGCTTTTGTAGTACTTTATTTTCTTGATTATGCAGTGCTAGTGCTCAATGAATGTGCGGAATTAGTTAACCAGTTGAAGTGTAGCTAGTTGACTTAGGCTTATTTAATGTTGTGGATGCCAAGTGGTGAAGAATTATAGTTTACTGATTATGTTGGAACAAAGTAAATATGCATATAAAAGATATTGGGTCGTATCCATAAGATTCCAAACATAGTGCGCTTCTTTTTAATTCTGTGTATCGAATGAGTATAGTCCAGAGAAACAATATGTGGGAAGACATGATTAAAGACCCCCATACACGACTCATTGTGCTGATAGTTACCCATTACGTCTGTGAGGGCATTGTGATTTTCAGACTTCAAAGACACTTATAAATGAATACTGGTAAGAATAGTAGTAAGTAAAAGCCTAGTTTGACTATCATTAGATCAGTATGTCTAATGATACTAAGATGAGATGCCTTTAGCATTTGAAGAAAATGGCTTGATTCGATAAAAAAAGTAAAGGGACTAATTTGCTGCATACTTATGAGATTTACGTTACTGTTGCATCATGTTATGAGGACATATTCTCCAATGTGCTGCATATTAGTAATAACAACAGTTATAGTAATCAGTACCAACTTACCTACCTACCATTTAAATATTGCACAAGTTACCCTTTTGTGATGGTGGCATAATTCACATTCCTAGTGCTCATAACCATTGTTATATAGATTAATAACAGAGAAAATGAATTGAATTAATTCCACAAGATCACTTGTTTATGCCCCGTAAGCTCTTGTGATATGGAGACTCTGGTCCAACCTGCTTACGTTCCAGCTCAAATCAAAACTTCGGAATAGATAGCAAAAGGCGTTTCCTTTCGTAATGATACAGAAGACAGATTCTAGGACAACTCCTTATTTGGAGAATTTAATATCATTGCAATTACCACACATTTTTGACACTTCATGCTTGTTTCAAGCTTCTTTCACCCAAAAAAACTTGTACGATCACAAGCTTACAAGATTTTCTGGCAGAAAGTTGATGGCAGCCACACACTACAGCGTGATGCTTTGAGATGCTCATCATTTTGGTAAGGCCAGCAAAGCTGCTAGTCTTACAGACTATATCCTTGCCAGACAGGTTTTAACTTCAGCAGATATGTCAAACAAAGGTTGGAGAATGGTCCATTGAAGAAGAAAGGAAAAAGGAATATTGACCCGCGATGAAACATCAACTGAATGTGAGATGCAATCTGATAATGTCGTAATTGAGGATGTTGTAAGATTTAAGTACTAACCACTCCATGACTGATAAGGTACTCCACTATGCCAACATGTCCAATGCCAGCAACCATATCTAATGCTACAACACAAAACCGGTATGTCAAAATACATCCAATACCCCCACCCAGTTGGGTAAGCAGCAGCCTTAGTTGATTAATTCCTTTGAAAGAACTCTAAATTGTTCCACAGAATTTAACAACAAATGCCCAATAAGTGCTTCTCATATCAGCACTAGATCCTGTCCAGTACTATCACATAAGCCATGCAAATTTAGTTTGCCTACTCTTCCAAACCAAACTCCTGTGCCGTTAATATCGAAGGCTTTTTTGGTAGGAAAACTTTGTCTTTTTCTTTGACCGTAAAACCAGTTAGTTGCTTAATAAATAAAAAAAAAAACCTCTTTTAGGTAGTCTTTCTTTTTTTGTTTTTTTGGTACACTTTCCAAGCTTTTTGAGCTGCTAATATCAAAAGCATTTTGACAGTGTCTAAGTCTTGCTATTGGTGCAAATGTCTTTGATAAATCTACACCAAAATGTTGAGCATATCCTTTCATAAATAGCCTTGTCTTGTATTTGATGACTGATCCATCAGAATTGGTTTTGGTTATATATACCACCTTTACTCTAATAGGTTTCTTGTGGCTAGGTTTATCCATCAAGATCCATGTTTGACTTTTTTCTATCATCCTCAACTCCTCTTTCATTGCTTCAATGCACTTTGGATTCTTTGCAGCTTCTTCATACCTGTATGTTCAAAAACAAGGTTCCATCTTGCATAAATATCGCTAAGTGATCTTGTGCATCTCACCGGTTCATGATCATATATTTCATCATCAATTGTATCATCCTCCTGCTCTTCCTAGATCAATAAAGTTCTTAAGCTTGGCTGGTTAGGATCCACTTTTGTTCTTTCCCAATTCTAAGCTGCAAGTCCGTTGAACTTGATGTCTCTACTGACTATCATCTTTCTTGTTAAAGGTTGAAGAATATACATAATAGCAAAAATCAAGATAAGTCAATTTGTAGCGAAGACTTAAAACAATAGCACCTAATAATAACAAAGAGTGCTTTGATCAACACTTATCAAATTTCTTCTCCATCTCATAGATCATACTAGCCTTTAATGGATAGGAGTTTTCTATAGTATCTATGAAATGTTTTTGAAATTTCCATATATTTAAAGTAAACATTTGAGTTAGATAATATACTTTGAACAAGAAAAGAATAATGTTTCATCATAAAATACTTTCAGTGAATCAAAATATGCTTATAATGTAAAACATGATATATCATAATATATATATATATAGATTTCCATTTTACATATGCATCAGTCCTTATTTCTTCATTACATTTAAATGAAAACTTTTAGTAGTAATCTTAAAAATCCTTTCAAGTTTTGGAATATACTTATTCCAGCTGCTTAAATCCACTTTAGATTTTAGTAAAAAAATTATCAATAATTTTCAATCTTACTTACAAAATAACATTCGTTGCCTAGAGTATAAGAGTGATTAATTGTCCCTTTAAATAACCAGCTCTTTGTAATTTCATCACCGATAATAACCTTTATGTAGTAGGGCTTTTAGAAATCAAGTTGAAGGATATTGAAGTTTTTGAAAGGGCACTAAGAAGTCTATCCAATGACTACTTTCACTTCAATAGTAAGATTATTATGCTCTTTAATGCTATCAAGTTGTAGATCGTAGATACATTGATCACAATAAACCTACTTGTAAGGCTAAAGCAAGAAATGGTTAAGTTGTATATACATTTTTTATGCCTATAATAAGAGCTTTCAGACAGTTCCACTGTGGAACAAAATTATGGAGATTGGAGATGGCATAAAAGATTTATGGATCTTACTAGGGAACTTTAATACTATGATGCATCCATAAGAAGCAAAGGGTAACTTCAACTTAAGGAACCACAGTTGATCTAAGGGAATGTGTAGCCAACATTTAAGTTTCTAATCTAAGAATATTTGGAAATTTTTATACTTATTCCAATTAAAAAGGGAGCTAGTTTAAAATAAAAAAGATTGATAGATCTCTGGTAAATGAAGATCATTATCTACTTTTCTAGAAAGTAAAACTTTCTTTAATAACATTATTTTCTTAGACCATACATAAATAGTGATTCAAGTTCTATTCATTAAAGTCCCAAAGAGATACGCCCTTAAATTCTGAGAGGGATTAATAGATAGTTTCAAGGGACCAAATCTTACATTGGCATGAGGAAGGTCAACTCAGTAAAAGACGAATGCCTTTAATTCAATTGAACTTAGTTGCACTCACAAGCTAGTAAGAGATACTTTGGTGAACTTGAACTCAATATAATCTCATCTTTGTCAATTCCTAATTAATTCAAAGCTTCAATAAAAGGAAAAGGAAGCTCTACAAGACCATGCACAAGCTTTACCGATTAATAATTCTATTATTTAGCTAAGATCAAGAGCTCTTTAGCTAAAAATAGGGAAAAGAATTCCAAATTATTCCATAAGGCCTTTTTATCTATGAAGAACTCACATACGATTGTTTCATTGATAAATGAAACTAATTCTGTCACTATCTTATATGAGGATCTAGTTTAAGAAGCCTTTTCCTATTTCTCTAACTCCCTAGGTACATCAACATAGGGGAATTCCTTTATCCCAATCTTAAATTCAATCATTAAGGAACACATCAATTAGTATAATGTTTCTCTACTACTTAGATTAGTGATTGAACAAGAAGTTGAGGCATCCTTGTTCTCACTTAATCCTCAAAAGGCACCAAGTCTGGATGGCTTCAATGGATTCTTCTTTTAGAACACCTAGCAAGTCACTTGTTGGGTTAAGGATTAAACCGATCATCTTTATTCTCCTAACAAACTTGTTATTTCAACTCTATTCATCCTTTTGATTTAAAGAAAGGAGAATCATAAATTGAAGTAAAAGAGCTCGATTTTAAAGTAGCTATGGAGCATAAAAAGAGGGAAGGGGAAGCGTCATGCTACACTAATCGAATAGACCTAACAGACTCTACTTTATTGACTAGACCAAGCTGAAAAGCTCCCATATTATTTGGATGAAAGAGCGAATATAGGCCAAACAAATTAGACCCTATCTAACATCGTAAAAGCCATTACTAGGATTATTGTTCTTAAGAAGATAATAGTAGAAGCTATACTTAAATTCTTTAGCAAAGGGAGGATAGTGAAAGTGATTAATAAAACATTCATTTACCTTATCTCGAAGATTCAAAACCTTATTTCACCTAAAGAATTCAGGCCAATTGTTTGTTGTAACGTCATCTATAAGGTAATTTCTAAGATTATTCCAAAATAGGCTAAAGCACATACTCCATAAATGTATTAATGCCTTATAGGGTGCATTCATTAAAGAAAGATGATTTGGTGATAACATTTATTTGCACAAGAACTTTACAAGAATTACTATAAGAAAATATAAGCAAGTTTCATGCCATCAAAATAAACTTTCAAAAAGCTTTCGAATTATTAAGTTGGGATTTCATCTTAAATAAATTAAGGACTTTTGGCTTTCCACAAATGTTCATTGGGTGGAATGAATAATGCCTTACTAGATTTCCTATAATTTCATTGTTAATAGTGAACCATCTAAACACTTTAAAAGTATTAGGGGACTAAGGCAAAGGGATCCAATCTCCCTTTATCTGTTTACCTTGATGATAGAAGTGTTTATTAGATTCATAAGACAAATAATTTCTTAAGATAAATTCAATTCAAGATGCAAAAGAATGAATCTTATAAGTTTAGCTTTTGTTGATGATATAATTTTATTTTGCAAAGCTAAAGCAAATTCCTTGAGCATTCATATATCAACTTTACATTCCTTCGTATTACTTTCTAAAATCTCCTTAAATAGAGATAAAAGTTTCTTATACCTTTCATTAGGAGTTCTTCATATTGCTACTTGGAACTTTAACTTTCAAGCATGTGATAAGTTATAAACTCATTACATAGGTTTTTATTTTTTGGTTATTATCAAAATTTCAATCAACTCGTCAAAGGAGATTTTTTCTGTTTTGAATAGGGACATTTTTTTTTGTATCATTTTCAAAAAAGTTGATAAACTGGGTGGATATGTAAAAGAGATTCTTTCTTTGCCATCACTTCGACATGTATAAAAAAAATATTGTGACATCTCCTTTCTTACAGCATTTTCAAATTGATGCATGGCTAAGTGATCCTATTCATATTGGACCTAGCGCCCAAGTGATTTGGCTAATAGTCGGCCAAGAAATCTTGAATGGTGATGTGGGCGGGGGTTCCTCTACTCACATATCTTGGGATTCATATATTATCTAAGAAACACTCTTATAAAGAGTTCTTTGCTATTAGACAAGATTTAAAAGAGGATTTCCAATTGGTTTAATAAAATCCTCACACTAGCTAAAAGAGCTCAACTCATAGTTTTAGATCATAATAACATCAAAATTTTCTGGTCCTCTCATTTTTACTTTCCTAATAAAATGTTCAAATCTGTAGAGAAGCTTCTTAATAATTTCTTATACTCAAAGGATTCCAAAAAGAGAGTTACAGATAAAGTTAAATGGGATGAAATAAACTTACCTAAAGAAGAGTGACGGTTGGGAATCAAAACATTGGAACTTATAAATAAGTCTTTATAATAAAAAGACTATGGAGAATACAAAGTGATAAGCAAACATTTTAGGTACAATGGATATATGCTTGTTACTTGAGGAATGAAAACATATGGAACATTCATCCTAAAGTAAGTACTTTTTGGACCTTGTACAATATTTTTAAGCTAAGGGGAGAAAAGTAAGGATGGTAATTCAAAACAAAGTTGTTCATGGTGGAAACACAACATTTTTGCATGATAATTGATGTCAATTTGTCCAATTAACTAACTATACAGAGTTAGTTTTCTTGAGAAATGTCTTCCCTCATAATAGCATTATAAAAGAGGCATTATAACAAAAACACCAGCAATTAGAATTATTGCCAACCTCTTTACTACTTAACCATATCCTATGATTGGATATGATAACTAACAAAGGAGGATAACATTCTTTAGAGAAAAACAACTTCAGTAAATTACAACAATGGTTCTTGTAGAATACTTCTAAGAACTTAAGCTTTTAAAGTCCCTTAGTTCAAAATGATGTGGTTCAAACAGGAACAACTTTAGGCTATATTCATATTGTGGCTATCATTCAAAGGGAAGCTAAACACTCTTGACAAGCAGGCCAAATTCCTCAATATTCCATCCCTATGTATCATGTACAATTAAGGGGATGAAAATTTAAATAACTTATCTTTTAAGCGCCAATTTACAAAAAGCATATTGATATTTATCCTTTAGATATACAACCTTATTTCGTTAAATAAATTATAATATGGTAAAGGAATGATGTTGCAAATGCTTTGCTAAAAGCTTAGGAGATAGGTTGGTTTCTAAAATCTCCCAAGTTATAGAGTTTATAGTATCTGGGTAAAACACAACTAGAATCTTTTATAACTAGATCTTGTAAGTGTAAGTCGACTTGTACACCTGTTGTAACTCGACTTATGCTTATGCAGTACCATAAATCGACTTGTGTCTCATGTAAGTCGACTTATCCAGACATAACTCGACTTGTACTTTTGTAACTCGACTTATGCGGTACTGTATGGATGTTAGAGTAGTGCCCTAAAGACAATCGCATTTAGTGCGTTTTGTACAATGTTATGTACAGTCTTTATGAATAAATAAAAGAAAGGCATATTTCATTAATTTGATGTTCA